>JAYJLV010105200.1:0-10000 GCA_036873485.1 Torymus texanus | reverse complement strand
CACGTTTTCCACAATTTTCGCGCGTTCTCGGCTGCTCGCATTCTATCTACTTATTAAGTAAACTAATTAAGAACAACCAGTTTTGCTGTGCTTCACTTACTTTGCACTAATTAGATGAAGCTTTTTGTATTACAGTTTTCAGCAGATCGCGTTCGCACACAAAATGGGATTAACGAAAGTATTATTTTTTCACACTCGAAAATGCCCTACACTAGCTATATACCACTCTGTTGTAATGTTATTACAAAATAATCCAATATCATATAATTAAATTTACAAATCATATTTCTTGCATTAAAATCCCCTTCCAATTCGCCTTTCCATTTATCCCCCTAATATTAATCGCATTTTCATTTCCAAGCCATCGCGTGTGCGCGCACGTCTTCAAAAATTCAGCGCCAACCCCATACGTATACTCGTTCAAAACTCTCCTCCGCATCCTTCCTACTACGCTAACGTGGTTTCGTCCCGTATCCACTTTTCTCTCTCTTTCTCTACTCGCACGTATATATATACATAACTCCTCGTCCGCATACTCCTTCTCCTTGGCTATGGGTTCACTTTATTTTTCTCGCGCGTTTCTTGACCTCGCGCGAGCGAAGCTCATCCATTTTTCTTGTCGCACCGTTGCCGCTGCCGCCGCCGGCGTCGGCTGTCCTTTATCCTCAGGAATATACACGGCGTGTACATAAATTTTGCATCGTAAATACCGCGTCGCTGCGCTGGAAGTGCATTCATAAAGCGCACGCGTGTGCATGAAAAAGAAAGAGAAAGAGAAAGAGAGAGTGAGGGGGAGGGAAAGGGGATAGAGATGTAAATAAACAATAACGGATAGAAAGAGATGAAGAAGACAAAGGACGAAACGGAGAAAAGGTCGTATGTAAGAGTACGCACAAGAGGGAAATGCCAGAAGAAAGATACGTATTATATGTATTTTAAAAAAGTATTTGTGTCGGAATTTTTTTCACAAAGTAATTTTTCAGATTAAGTTTCACTTTGAGTTTACGCGTCGTAAGTGAAATCCAGATTCTTTCGAATCGTAGCTTCGAAGCAAAAGAGCCGCGCGTTGACTTTGGATTTTCGAAGTGTACGCAGAAAGTCATATTTTTAATGGATTTTTTTTGTCGACCTCGCTTTGAATGCGCGTTACGTAGTTGGAAATCCGGATGCTGGAAGAATTTTCGCGCGAATATTCTTGCATTAGCGCATTTGCATTTCAGACGCGTGTATGGAAGGTAGTAAAATGGAGATGTTCCGTGAGAGGCGGCGAATTGTGTATGCAAGTTCAATTATTTGCGCATATGATTGCGCTACATTAGACAGTTATAATATATATGTAGCTATGATGATAATAATGCAAAAGCTTAAAAGATCTGGAGTAAAAGCTTAATCTACTTTTCAGTGAGAATCATATGAAATGGCAAAATTATAATGATGAAAATAATATAATAAAGTATATGTATAAATGTTAAATAGTGCCGTTTCTGTGAAATTCTCATAGCAATTTTACAGATATTTTATGATTTTTTTAGATATAATAGTTATATTTATATGAAATTGTTAAGTATTTCAAGAAATTAGAAAACGTATGTACAAAAATAAAAATGACGAATAGTGAAATATATATATATATATATATATATATATATATGTATTATATAGAATGAACTTATACGAGAGCAATGAACTAAAAAGGAACTCGCAAATTAAATAACGGCGAACTTGCGGAACGTCGGTCTGAGTGAACAGAAGAAAGTTAGACACATGCGCGTTGGCTCCGCGGGGGTGAAGCTCGATGAGAGAATGATAGAATTGGCCAAGCGCGGGTGGAAAAAGTACGAAACTATAAGAAATATATACGGAAGGTGGTACGAAGTGCAGACAGAGAGAGAAAGAGAGAAAGACAGGAAAAGAAGGAAGGAGGTATAAAGAGAAAGAAAGACGCGAACGGAAACAAAGGCCAGCGACGCATAGGCAGAATAAAAGAATACCTGTGCTCGCGCACGCACGCGAGAAAAAAACGAGTAAATAATAGGCGAGCCGCCACGAGACAAAGTGAATGTGAGTTACGGAGTATAGCGAAGAAGAAGGTGCGGAAAATATATAAGAAGGATGCGCATCGTGCCGTTCTATATAGCGGCAAAAGGAGAAAGAGAAACACACGAACGCGCGCTGATAGAGAGACGCGACCGAAAGAGAGAGAAGAAAGAAGAAAAAAAAAAAGGATCAGCCGAAACGCGATATAGATATCATACATACATCTATATATATATATACACGCACGGGCGACTTGACGGAGAAGAAGACGGAGTCGGTAGCGGGGGAGAAACGGAAAAATATATGAGAAGGAAAAGGCGACTTAAACCAGCCGGTTCGCGTGCTTCTTGCGGGCTTCTTGCAAGAGAAGAAGAGAGAGAGAGAGAGAACTTCTCTGCAAATCCCCGAAGGGGCTTGACGGCGAAGTAGCCGGCCGACCGAGCTATATATATATATATATATATATATATATATAAGACGGAACTACGTATGTATATATACGTGTATGAGCATGCTGTATGTGTGTAGGTGTACGGGGGTCTAGGAGGATATACGTATATAGCTCAGGAGGTCTGCAACGTGGGCGATGTATGAACCTACGCGACGCGAGACTCGGTTTCGTCTGAGACGCTGCCGTTACGGCTTCTTGGGGAATGTTTAATTAGAGGATCTAGTTAGATGCTGATTGTATATATTGGAGCGGGGAATAATAATTAGATGCAGTTCTCGTGTAGCACATGAGTGCCGGTAGTGGTGGTGGTGGTGGTGGTGGTAATGATTTGCGAATTGTTAGAAACTAGGTGGAGAGGAGTCGGGTTGTTAGGTTGTTATTGCTATGGGTTGGATAAAATTGCTTGTAGAGTATAAGGCGTGGTGAATTTTTTGAAAAAGAAAAATAAAATTTATTTAAAAATCCTTTCAGGAGGAGCGACCGTCGGATGTACTCGTGTCAGTGTTGAATTTCTAAATTTACGTATTGTGGTGTTTATTTTCTTTTGTATACATGACTATAGTGGAAATTCTATTCCGTAGTATATTATAGTGCATATCTCGTGAGTTATAATACGACAGTAGAACACCAGATATGTTCATTTCAAATATAAGTTTTATTTTTATGTTATTCATATACTATCAAATTCTGTTGTTTAAGTTATTTTTATTTATAAGGAAGAACATGATCATAATAATAATATTGAAATTATGATTTATTGATTTCTGTCTATTCACCGAGTTACGTTAAATGTACAAAAAAAGGATATTTGCATAGCAAGCTTTAAAAACTGTTATGTAACGTTTATAAAAGACACTTTTAATATATTTTTAAAATCTCTTAAATCTTTCTATCCAAACATTTTTCCATCCACATAAAAACATCTCAGCCCTTATGACTATAATTTCTACTTTATAATATTCCATTTTGTCATAAAAACATCTTCTTCCATATCTGAATTTACCTTGCGCCCGTCATCAATATCTTATTAATCCTCGTTTTAACGGGCTTTCGCACTCACGCCGCGCACTCCGTCGTTGCACGTACGCTTCTCTCTCGGCTTAACCATCCACTGCACACATACACACACCTGCTATAGAACCCGGAGACTAGGATAAGACGAGATAAGATTTATTGATATGCCGCAGGGACGTCCTACACACGTACACACATCTTTCCCCCTCCCTTTATAAAACTGCACTCGGGCGCGCCGTAAAGTGCGTTGGTAGTCGCGCCTCGTTCATCCTCTACTCGTGCAGGATGGTAGCAACAGTCGCCGTAGTCTCTTTTTTTTGAGCGCGTGCAAAATGCACCTCGGAGAAATTTTTAAAGTTTTAGAGACGAAGGGTTTTGTCGTTTATATATATATATATGTAACGTACAGCTCCACGGGACTCGTTAAGCACAGTCGAGGAGGAGTAGGACTTTGTTGGATTTGCGAACAAAGATTCTGTTAGATGGGAGAACCGTGAGCGCGAGTGCTTTTTTTTCCTCCATTTTTCATTATCGGAAGTCGAGATGAAAGTATTTTTCAAAGAAGATTTTCAAGGGAAATGGAGGTGGGGGAGAGGGACAGAGTGAGTGAGAGAGGAGAGTAATGAAAAGAAATAATGAGCGGGTTAAGTAGGTCGAAAAAGGGAAAACAATAAGGCGGGAAGTCGCGCATTAGCGTGCGCATTCTGTAAATAATAATGTTCATTCAAGTTTTCATTATTGTAGAAAGCATAACATTATTCTTTACATTTACTTTGGTATATTTAAGATTTAAATTTATAATGATATAATGAACGCCGTATTATATATTTTTATCAAACGTAAATAATAAGGATAAAGGTAGTTAATGGGTAAATGAATATCTACAGAGAATGATTAGGTCTGGATTAAAAACTGGACAAAGACTAATTATTAATTAAATTATATTTCAAATTGTCTTGTTAAAAATATTATTCATACTTTACTGAACTTTAAAAAGTTCACCACGAAAAAAGAGAAAAGTCATCAAAATATACTCAAAAGGTTTACGTAGTCAAAGTCAGATGAAAATTTTTATCTTTTGTGTTTTATGCAAAACGACTACTAAATAACTACAATGCATAAACGAACGTAAGGTATTTTAACTTGACATTATCAATTTATATTATAATTTCCTTTTTATTTTTCTACTTAGAATAATTTAATTGTTTAAACAACTAATAATATTGTTAGATTTTTGTTAGACTCTGATTGGTTTATACTATGTTAATGAATAAAGCCAATTTTATATTACTTATTTATTTTTATATCTATATTAGAACATTTAATAACATTTACATGCTATACGATTTATCGTAATATTTTGTATGGAATGACAATACATATTTCTTACTGCCTATACGTACATCTAATAACCGACAGGTGTCGCCGTTCTACGCGCAAGAAATTCCTAGCCTTCTCAAGATAATTTCACAGTTGATAAATCTACGATGTTTACGAAGTTACCGAGAAATAGTTCTCGGTCTCCATTGACCGGAAATGCAATAGATGACGATACCTGGCACGAACGCGCCGATGAAGGATGACGTCGTTATCTACTTCGGACTAGAAGTAGTTCCTACCAGTGCATATTGTTACTATTGCGAGTTTTTGTCACAGTGGGTCTTTTCAGACCGCCACTGTCTAATTTAAGCTAAACATAATCGATATTAATAATATCAAATTTTATAAACTTTTTTAGGTAAATATTCGATAAATATAAAATTTATGAGTAAGTCGTGATGAAAAAATTCATAATTAATTAATAGTTAAAACAAATTGATTAAAGAAAATAAATACATTAGTGAGCAGCGAATAATATATTTTAAACTTTATTTAGAAATGTAATGAAGAATATGTGGTAGACATAATAAACATGACGATTTTCTACGACATCATCAAAATATTGACTAGTCTTGATCCAGTAAATCAGGAACTCTACAATAAATCCCCACGTATACGTTTCAAAAACGTAAATAGACATTTCAAAATCATTAGCCCACGTGACTTTCTCTAAGATAACGATTTTATTAAAATATTTTTGTAAATCATATAAAACATAAGTTTCTTTTTACGTATTTGGAACGCCTAAATGTGAATTTCTTATATAGAATTTATACATACAGATACCGTAAATAAGCAACATCATTATCCATATACTTTCGTGTTTAAATTCTTTTACAATGATATACATCACCTCATAAACTTGACACCCTCATTTAAAACATTTCCCAGAATATCTTACACCCACAGTTCACCGCCTCCAGCTCACCCAACTATTCAGCCAAAACGTCGTCGACGACCTTCGTCTCATCCTCCCACGCACGCACGCGCCTGTTACTATACCCACAAAGGCTCTCCTTTTCAATTCACAGTTAAGCCAATTTTCAACACAAATTCAAGATCCCGGGGATTGAGATAAACGCGCTCGAGGTGCGGCGCCGGCGACGACGACGACGCGCGTGTCGGGAAAGGAAGGAAACCCTAAGATCGATTACCTCTCGGCCGCTTGCGTATATATATATATACACTCACATACTATACGCATAGACATAGTCCAGCACGAGGCGATGGCACAGCTCTTATCTCGGCTGTATGAGCTTTCGCATAGCGCACGGTGGCACGTTAACGCGCCTTATTTCCTCGTGCTCACGTCTCTACAAAGAGGGAAGGACGAGGAGACCTGGGTTAAATTTTACTCGATACTATATAGGTACCTGTATATATACCTATGTACGCTTGCTAGCTCGCTTTTTCTAATTACTCCTCTGCGCGTAGCTGAGCATCTCGCTCGACTCTACCTTTACTTTTAGAGTTTTAATTTTATGTTTTTGTCGGGACTACTACTACTAGTACTGCTGCTGCTGCTGCAGCGATGGGTTCGGCTTACGGTGTTTAGCAAAATTAAAGGAGGATGCTGGAGAAGAGAGAGGGAAAGAGACGAGAGAGAGAGAGAGAGAAGAGAATGGCTGACTTTTAGCTGCACACGCACAAGCACGCGGGATGGGAGAGTAAAAAGACGAGAGAGGGTGGTTGCATTGTTGGAGAGAGTAAGAGGAGGAGGAGAAGCGAGCGTAAAGGGAAGTATTAATTTAAAGAGTTGTGTTCGCTGGAAGCTTTTCCTCTTATCGTCGGGGGTGTTTAATATTTGCGGTGGTACTGTTAAAAGTTAATTAATGCTCTCCTTTCTCCTACTGCAAATGCTCTGTTTCACGTTTGAATGCTTACTTTTCCAGTTGTGCGAGAACAAGGGAGAATTGATAAAACTCTATTAGAAAATGCAAACAGAATCTTTTAAATGAAACGCGAAAAAATTACGTTTTACATATATGTTGTAGTTGTGCTGCAATTTTTAATATACAAAAAATTGGGAATATTATATAAAATGCTTGATGAATATATATGTAAGCACGACGTGTGACCTGATTGAATCTTCAATTAATTATGGTTCAATACTGTGAAATAAGTGCACGAGATACTACACAGTGCTCTAGAAATAAAACATAATAGACCGCAGTACCGTCGGCAATATCAAAAGAACAGCCGTACGATAATTATTAATCGGATCCCCGATGAATAGCACGAGAAATTAATTCAAAATATACCGTTAATTGAACGAGGAGTACGTACATGTATACACTGTGCTTATATACTGTACACCTACAACCAACATTGTGCGCTTCGTAATTAATTTTTCACTATCTCGCACGTTGCAAACGGTTTTCATATAGCTGTGCAGCAGCTCTATATACAGGCGCGCAAGAGAGAAACAAGGCTATCGGCGATCTCAGCAAATTTCGCTCGTCACGTAGCGTCTTTATTCATTTCCACGTGGCAGGCGCATATTTTTACTCGGCCTGAGCTTCACACGACCCTATTCATCCTTTGACCCGATTCGCTTGCGCGAGCTTACAAAGGCGAGAGTGAGAGAGGACGATGTAGAGGAAAAAAAATAGCTATATACACGTGCGTGAACCTGGAGCTCAGTGTATATGTATGTATGTGTATATATAATTTGTTGATGCTCCGAGAAATTTTGCTTTGGATGTGTGTATGTGTATGTAGCAATGGAGTTTATTTTTTTTTTTTTTTAAAGAAATCAAATACGGCGGATGGTGAGATTTGAAGAGAGTGACGTGACGTTCATTGAATCTAATGTTTATGTAATAACTGTGTATTGTATACGTCACAGAAAGTTTTAACGACAAAAACATAGATAATAAATATAGATATTTATTATTTTTAAAAACGATTGATAACCGTTTAAAAGAAACTATGAAAAACAATGTAAATATATTTCTTTCATGCCGCTTTCTACTTTGTCATCTCCGCGCAACGTATAGTTCACCAGAAACCGCACACTCGAAAATAAATTGTACCTTCGTACGCATGCGGGTTAACCTCGCGCGTTTACCTCTCGACACTTGGAGAAAATGACGAGAAGACGTGGAGACACCAAAAAAACCATAAAACACACGGAACAACTAAACGTCGCGTCACGCGTGTGCGGCTAGGTACGATAACAACTGTACGTGTAAGATCCGGTACGCGTCACATATAACCATGGAGCGAGTCCACGAAGAGATGAGTGCTCTGCTGTTAGCTGCCATCTCTCTCTCTCTCTCACACACACATATATATAACGCAAGCTCCAGCAGCATCGTGATTGACAGACAACGACGTTGATGTATATTTCCTCGGGGCGTTTTGCACCCCTTCCAAATCGACACCCTTTTTCCGGAAACGTTTTCGCTATACATATATATATATATATATACACACGGCCGAGTGCTTTCTCCGCAACGAACGAAAACGCGCGGTGGCTTTTGACAATATTGTCGCGTGGGGTGGTAGCGCAGGCTGTTGAGCCTGGATTGGGAAGCTTTTCTCTCGCGCGCCCCCGCGTCTTTTTCTTTGTTTGATCCCTTTCTTTTGTTGAGCGAGCGTTTGAAAAATGCTCGTGCGCTCTCGCGTTGCCAAGAGAATGCAACACGTCACTCATTCGTCCCTCTTCTTTTCGGTATATAAATGGCGTATACGGGCTGTCGCAGAGTGGTTGAGATATATTCAGAATGGGAGAGAGACGTGTAATGATGTGTATTTTCGACGGCCATTTGGTTTGGTAATGATTCGAGAATTATGGAAATTATTTTCGTCATGAGCGAACTGTCAGATTTGAGCGATAGAAGAATGGAAATCGCCTTTTGTGAAGTGATTTTTTTTTTTCAATGTAGAAGAGGAGACGACGATGATACTTTATGAAAAATGTCGCTATGGAAATTTTTCTTTTGTGCTTTTTCGGTTCGGCTGGTTTAGCTATTTCGCGGGACATTAGATGTAAATTGAATTCTGTGATTCGATTACAATATACTTGTGTAATTATATGAAAGTCAAAGAATTCATTGTAATGATCGTTATTAAAGTCGATGGAAAGGAAATCCCACAGTGGTAATGCGGCATCAAAGGACGTATAGCTAAGATAAACATTGGAAATTATTAGATTGGATGTTATTTTCTCTTTTTTCTTTAAATAAAAATCTTCTCGCACTCGTGGTCTTTAATATCTTTTTGATGACTTAGCCGAGTAAATAAAAAATATATGTCAACTTTAATAACTTTCTGCTCCGCGAAGATTGGATATCATAACGTATATTTATTTGAAGTTATAAGATTTACACCACAGGATTCATTTGGTAGAGCAAATATTTTATACAAGTAACTGGTATTTGAACGAGAAATTTAAAAATAACTTGAAATATTTTTTTTTTCGTTGAACCTTTCGAAAACATTTCTGTATCTAAAAGCGAAGCATCACCCATATCTATTTTTATTTAATAAAAATACGTTTCAAACTACCGTAGATAAACATCATAGGAGATAGATACCATAGAAAAAAAGTATATTTTTTAAGTGAACCGAAACAATAAAAAAAAAAATTGTTTAAAGTATAATTCCGTTGTTATTGCCATCATTGTTTTCCTCTCCGACCATCTAAACTTTTAACACATTTTAATTCAGTCCTCGAGGTAAGCTCCGCTGACCTTTTCCATCTCAC
Organism: Torymus texanus; assembly: GCA_036873485.1. Taxonomy (NCBI): domain Eukaryota; kingdom Metazoa; phylum Arthropoda; class Insecta; order Hymenoptera; family Torymidae; genus Torymus; species Torymus texanus. The sequence continues at coordinate 407 of JAYJLV010105200.1, read as the reverse complement.
CTAAATATTCAACATTTCTGAAAAGGAATATCTATTTCCGGCACAAAAGAATTTCAAATTAACCTCTCACAGGGTGGTGCACGCCCACGCTCCTAGGTAAAAGGGAGTTCAGAGCAATTGTTTGCGCGACTTTTTACCGTCAAATCATAAACAAGGCGAGCCCATCGATGCGAGGTACGAGAACGCCAGGAAAACGAGAAAGAGAGAAAGAAAGAGAGAATGAGTAGCCGAAAGGGTTCAAGAAGGCGAGAGATCAAAAAATGGAAAGGAAAAAACAGCTGCAGCAGCAACAGCAGTATACACGTGTTCGTCGAAAAAAAAATCAACAACAAAGAGAGAGAGAGAGAGAGAGAGAGAGAGAGAGAGAGAGAGAGAGAGAGAGAGAGAGAGAGAGAGAGAAAGAGAGA
>JAYJLV010105189.1:0-11704 GCA_036873485.1 Torymus texanus | reverse complement strand
GAATTTTTTCAGATATTTACGAAAAATTACATAGTTACCAACACATCCCTCGACGTTGAACTTTCTATAATATTACAAATTTTGGGGGTACAAGAGAAGGCTAAGCTGCTATAGCAGGGGCGGTCCTCCATTCTCCCATACATACTTGACGGGCCTGACGGCTTGCTGGTATTTTGTTGAGAAAATAACAATGAATAATTTGAAATACAGTGTATTGCATTAATTCTATTAATACTATATATACATAAAATCATATAGGAAATTATTCTTTATTTGTACAGTGCGCTTATTGAGAACATGAGTTAAAAGAGATAAGAAATATTCAAAAACTGTGTTTTCAGTCATACTGCTACTAAAACTGAGGCATTTCATCTGAAATGGTAAAGAATTCTTTGAGAAAAAGGTATTTAAAAATTTTATAGAAAAATATGTAACCTCCAAAATCTTTTTTCGTAACAGTAAGATATTTCTAGGCAACGAACTCATCTTGTAGATATAAAAAAACTATTTCCGTGCCAAATTTCAAGTCGATCGGATAATATTTACTCCAGTTATCGTGCGACATCAAAAATGGCATTTTCTTTCAAAAATATTTTTTCCCGAAAAAAAAAATTGTAATAATCTTAACAATTTAACCTAATATTCGGTAAAATGAGATCAATTAGTGGTTTAAATTTCAAATAATTCGATTGATTACTTAGTTTCTGAGAAATTAATTTATGAATTTTAGGAACATTTATCTTAATAACAAATGAAATACGAATAATAACCTAAATCTTAAAAAACTGAAGTGTAGGTAATTGAATGATCTTTCAAGAACAATTTAGACTAATAAATAATTTTGACTAATACATATGAAAAAATCAAAAAAACGAAAAATAAAAAATCGTTTTTTGGTTATAAAAAAAGAAAATCGATAGAATATTAAGTACTTCAGGATACCGTGTTTTTTCGCGAGATGAGCAAAATAAGCTTTAAATGGCGAAGATCGATGGTTTGGTTCCCGAGATAAAGAAAGTTCATCACTCCCACACACACATACACACACACACGCACACGCACACGCACACACCCACACACGTACACGCACACGCACACACCCACACACCCACACACCCACACACCCACATACCCACACCCACACCCACACCCACACCCACACCTACACCCATACCCATACCCACACCCACACCCACACCCACACCCACACTCACAGGCAGGAACAAAATTTTCTCAAAATTGAAAATTTTCAACAAATTTCATCCTAAAAAATCATTTTAAGACTTTTTGGTCTCAAAAATTTTTTACACCGTTACAAAGCTTCCTCTATGAGGAAGCAATTTATTTATTGGGTGTGTGCGTGTGTGCGTGTGTGCATGCATACGTGTGCGGATGCGCGCGTGTGCGTGTAAGTCTGCGCGTGCGTGTGTGTGTGTATATGTGTGCGTAAGCGCTGCATAACCAGCTATAGCTGCCTCTACTACTGTCAATGGTGGGGGGAGCTATAGCTCAAGCGCACTACTGCCTGCACGATCGCGCAATTTTTCCGGGGCAGCGGGTCGTGTTGGTCGGGGAATCCCTGCTCCGCGCGGCTCTCATAAGTACTGCGAACGCTCTCTTGATCATAGAGAGCTCTGCGGTACTATAGGGAGGTTCGGACTAGCGCGCACTGGCTTGTATGCAGCCGCTAACCGCACTCTCACTCTCTCTCTCTCTCTCACACTTGCCCTCTCTCTCTCTCGCTCGCTCTCTCTCTCGCGCTCTCTCACTCTCTCGCTCATATACACACACGGTAACACGCACGCACACACACGCGCGCACGCACGCACGCACACACACACGTGTGGCACTGTAGGTAGTCAAGCTATCCCCACCACCGACCCCTGGGTATGGAGGGCATTATAAGGAATAATGCTCAGGTTGCTAGTGGTGGGGGTTTGTTTTGACGCCCCATGGTGCCACACTAACTACTGTCTAAATTTTGACATTATGTAGAAAACAGCTTTAAAGATGAAGTGATAAACTGCTTCTTCCTTTACCTCGTACTCCCTTCTCTTCTCTAAAACATTAAAAAGTATTGGTTTTAGCTTAATTGTAAATGATTTTGTATTAATATTACAAGAAAAGATATCACTTACCAGTTGTGTTTTAGCTGGTATGAACTTAAGCTACCAAACAGTACAGGCAGTAGTAAGTAGTTAAACATCTTGAATACATCAGTGAAACTGAGAAAGGACTGGTTGAGCAGGTACAAATTTCTGTAAAAATAATCACTTTAAATCAGAGCGGAAGAAAGGGAATTCCAGCAGAACTCGAGTTATACGCGGGGGGTAGGGTAGAGCCTCGGGACTTTAAGTGCGCACACATATGATCAAGCGCGCATGCTCCCCATTAAAGCCTATCGCTGCTCTATTAATATGCGAGTCATGGCAAATGACTAGCGAAGGGTAATGAGAAGGGCTAGGGCCAATACGAGATGAACACGAGTCATGGAATAGACGCAACCGAGGTGATGAGCCGAATAAGATCAGACGAGTCGCTCTCTCTGATTCTGGCTCACTAATAGCATATAGGGCTTAATCCAGCTATAGTCGAAAATTCATAGTAATAAGTAACCAAGGTTCGTGTGGTGAGTGGTAAGGAGAAATACTTAGGTGAGTCGCGACGAGTCGAGTGATCGTTCTTTCTTCCCATTAGGAGTTATCGTGATTATTGCAGAATTTTCAGCTGAAGGAGAATAGTTGTGATTGTGGTTCGTGATCTTTTGTGTTACAGGAATCAGAGTCCAGAGAGGATTTTTCTCGACAGCGCCAGATCATTAGGCCACCATAGCCAATAAATATTATTATCAATTATTAGTCGTCTTATTATTCGCGAGTGTTTGATTCTTTGTGTGAGTGTTATTCTGTCCCCGTTCCTATACGTTTTCAGGGAAAATCATAGCGGTATTTGGAGTCGTCGAGGGCCTGTCGTGTCGGAGATCAGCTTGGTCGAGTAGTTCGTGCGAACCCCTTGCAGAATTGAGTCTCACAGAGCCGTGAGGAGTAAGTGTACCTGACGGAGTGGTTGATTGGAGGATTATTTGGTAATATCAATTCTCCGGGAAGGCAATAATCAATCGCAACGTCACAACTGATTGTGAGATAAAAGTAATAAATTTATAACTTTAGTTAGTAGAGAATAAAGTAATAAAAATGCCACTTAATACATAACAGTTATCGCAACTAGAGGTACAGCTGTAGCTCTTAATCCTTCGGATGATTTTAACATATTTCATGATAATTGGTCTCTCTGAAGATCTATCTGGATTTAGCCTCTTCCAATAACGATCTGGATCTAATAATAATTACTGCTGCAAATCTGAAAAAGAAATTTTCACAAAGTATCGATGCTTTTTAGAAGTGAAATATTATTTATTCTGTTAATTTAGACTTATCTAATATTCAGTTGGTTGAACTTCTGGATGAAAACAAGGTAGAATTTAACTTTAGCAACGGTGTATGTCAATGAAACTAACCTTGAACAAATTCAAAATAAAAACATGTGGGCGCACAGAGTAGCCGACGCTGCCATCTGACCCTGCGAGGCAGCGATCATGACGCATGGCTATGTTTCGTGGCACCTTGCAGCGACTTCTTCCACACTTTTTACCAGCCGGAGCGCGCGACTTGAGTTCGTGAATCGCATTTAAAATTTTTGTATATGTTTAGATTATGTATGTACATATATAATATATAAACATTAATTTAGTTAACATATTTTTTACTTTAATCTGTAGCCAAAACGCTTTTTTCGAAGAATTTTTTGTTAAATATTAATTATAAATTTATTCATGTAAATTTTAAATTAACATTTTGAAATATTATGTTTTTCCTTTAACCGTAAAATTGGTTGGAAGAAATTGGTTCTTGATGTGGCTTACCTTTGTGTGATAAGACCCAAATCGGTAGAAATTGGTGGCACGTTTCTATAGAAGTTTATTGATATTTTTGCTTATATCTTCGGTAATTTTTCAAAAATGTCCTCTCTCTATTTGATTTTTCAAATATTCACTCCTTCTCTATGATTTCTTCTGGTGTGAGTCATATCCTGCATGGTGAAGCCGGCGCATCATGCATAAAGGAGCGGGTTGGGAAAACAGAGAACGGGTATACCCTCGATCATGCGCTCGCCATAGCGTAACGCGTATATCCTACCCAAGTACTTTGGAGCCCAGCCTCCGTTTAACTAGTCCCGGAATATGCGGACGGACTGGACTCGCTTTAAGACACTCTGGCTCCGACACCTGAGTTCAATACGCATTTCCTGATCAGGGCCCGAAACGGTCGGTCTCTGGCTCTACGTTGCAGCAACGCATCGGGAGAGCCAGGCTCATGTCAGCCTTTTTCCTATTCAATTTATTCATAGCGGGCCAACAGTCTGGCCTTCCCCCATCCGCAACCCGGGGGATGCGCCTCTAGGCTCTGACTTAACAGCCCGAGGAGCCCGAGGATTATTATTATTATTATTATTATTATTATTATTATTTCTTTTTTGCGCGCGCGCGCGCAGCGTACCGCGCTCACCAGGGCAAAACACGTGTCATCCTGGCGCGCAGCGTGCCGCGCTCGCCTAAAGTATACGCTACACCGAGCTTCAAGGCGCTCAGCGTCCCGCGCTCACCACAGCCCGTGTCTCTGCTAACCTCTTGGCGCGCAGTGTCCCGCGCTCATCAAGATCGTCAGCTCCTCCCCGGCGTGCAGCACACCGCACTCACCAGGGTCATTTCCTCTTTCTACCCATCCCGTCGGCTTCATCCTTCCCCTCGATACGAACTCTCGTGCCCCCTTACGGCTGTCGCCAAATTAATCAATTTCACCTACCCGTTGTCGGCCGTCTTGTCCAGGATACACCTTTTTCACCACGCCCTTTAGCCACTGATTGCGGGAAGCTTGATAATCCACTATCAGGACATTTCCCACGCTCAGTGTTTCGGATTCAGCTGACCACTTGGTTCGCGGCATCAAGGTGAGCAGATATTCGCGTAACCATCTGTGCGAAAATTGATAGGCCATTTCTTATGCGATACGCCATTGTTTCCGGGGACATGTCGACAATTGCTTGTACCTCTAAGGAAGCGACCATCCACTTCACTCGCCAATCAGGAAGTGATTCGGTGTTAGCGCCTTATCGTCCGGATCGATCGAGACGTGTGTTAAGGGACGCGATTTGTTGTTTTGCTCGACTTCCGCAATGAGTGATCCAGGGGTGCCCTCTTTAGTAATAGTAATACAGTAATAGTAATAGTATTTTATTGTAAAAATATAAGTTTTACAAACGTGATAAAACGTACATAAATTCGCATATAAAAGAGCATATTAAAGAAAAACTTACAATACATGAATAATTTTCTTTTCTTAAAATATAAATCTGGTGACTAGAAAGGAAAAACATATACGTAACGTAATGTAACTATTTCTCGCCAAAATATCACAGAAAGAAAAAGGAAAATCACTATCTCACATTCACGCTCATTATACACACTAATAAATTACATTCACACTGATAAAAACTATGTATATGAGACAACATGGCAATAAATTAACATATAAAAATCATTTGTATGATTTAATCGAGATCAAGAAAGTACGCTCTCACAGCAGTTTTGAATCTCCTGAGGGAGCAGAGATTTCTGACCTCTGGAGGCAGAAAACTCCATAGGTGCGTACCTCTTGCTTGGAATGATTTTATCCCAGTATCAGTACGCATCAGGGGTACTGTTAATTCGTTAATATCACCCCTGGTTGTAGATCTGGGTACATATCTAGAGAAGAGACTCTCAAGATAGTCCAGTGTACCCATGCGCATGATTTTATACATAAGTGTTACCATAAAATAATGTCTCCTCGAATCAGTGCGCAGCCAACCCAGAACGGCCCTACGAGGCGAAATATGATCACCTCGACCTATACCTAACCAATACCTCACAAAGGCATTCTACAGTCTCTGTAATCTGTTTCCTAACTCTTGAGATGCATGAAGTAGAACTATAGAACAGTAGTCCAGAAGAGGGAACAACAGCACGGCCGCAAGCTGCTTGCGCAAGATCTCGGTAGTGTATCGACGGAAAAAACGTAAGGCAAACAACATACGATTAAATTTCTTTGTAATATGATTTATATGGGCATTCCATGAAAGTTTTGCGTCTAGTACAACACCGAGACTTGTAACGCTGTCAGAGAATGGTATGAAGACACCATCTCCGAGATTGATCATTTTCAGTTCAATACTCGAATAAAACTCATTAATAAAATAATTTTCACTGAAAACGATCGCCTTTGTTTTAATCTTATTAAGCTTGAGAAAAGCACCTTCAGCCCACGCCGATACAGCGGCCGCCGCCTGCTGCAGTGTTTGAATACCCAACCCGCATCCAGACTATCTTTACGTGGACATAAATTTGTAAATCATCCGCATATAATATATGCTTGATGTATCTCGAGTCAAAAATGTTACGTATATCGTTTATGTAGAGGTAAAACAACAAAGGTCCCAGAACTGATCCCTGTGGTACTCCAAGGTTCGTGTTTAAACACGAAGATAAACCTTGAGATTGTGTACTTACACATTGTTTACTACCGAGATATATGAGTTTATCCAATGAAAATCCGTTCTGAAGAAACCGATCAATTTCAGCCTTTCTAGAAGTCGAAAGGGAGAAATTGTGTCGAATGCCTTGCTAAAGTCCAACAGTAGTAGTAACGTAACGTATTTCTTATCGATGCCGCGACATATATCTTCTGTCAACTTAAGTACTGCCGTCTCAGTGGAGTGGTGTTTTTTGAAGCTTGTCTGCAGAGGATCAAGGATTTTCTATTGTATAAGAAACTCTTGCATTTGGTCCAAGGCTAGTTTCTCTAAGACCTTGGAAAGATAGCACAGAATCGAAATGGGTCTAAAGTCCTATGGACTTTTAGGTGCTGAACACTTTTTTAAAAGTTTTATACGTGCCCTCTTCCAAAGGTTCGGAAAAACACCCCTTGCAAAGGAGCAATTGAATAAACGCACAAAATATTCCCCAATCGAGGGAAGAGCTGTAGCCACAACCCTCTGCGGAATGCCATCCTTGCCACGAGTCTGGGACGAGAAGTGGGATACTGCAAGCACAACGTCAACTAAAGTAACATCTTTAAATTGAAAACCCTCTGAGCTTGCTGTGCTCAAGAAATTTCTGCAGTCCCCATCATCGTTACGCGGTGAGACTGATACTCCAGAAAAATGCTGATTGAGTTCATCCGGTGTCAGACCATTCAAGTGCTCTTCCGGTCTAGATCTTAATCCTAAATCTTTAAGCTCCTTCCAAACATTACCATTTGCAACTATTCTAGGGAAAGTCTGTCTCCCGTTCTTTTTGTAACTTCTGTAGGCAGCGTCACGTTTACGCTGCATTTGAGTAAGCTCCGCTCCAATCCACGGCAGGTAATTCTTTTTCGGTCTTATAGTTTTATTTCGTGCAAGTTTATCTATTGCTTTTGTTAGATTGTCACAAAGGCAGGTAAGTGCAGTTTCTGTATCTATACTATTGTTAGTAAGTGGCGACCAATGACAAGTAGATTTGGGATGAACTAGTACCCTTATAATCGGCTGTCTTACCTATGAGAGAGTGACATCAATTATGTTATGGCTACTGATAAAGTTTACCGGGATTTTACGTGCGTCTAGTACAGTCTCGTTTTCATCGACAAGAATCAAAGCAATCGATGTGTGAGCCCTGCGTGTGTGATTCGTAGCACCATGCTGTATTACCTGTAGTGATAGCGCCATTGACAAATTGCGAATAAATTGTGATTTGCAGCCATCCTTCAAAAGATCGGCATTTCGGTCCCCCATGAAGATTACAGTAATCTTTTAATTTATCAATGAGATCAGAATTTTTAGTAAAAGAAATACCAGGAGGTCTGTAAATAACAGAGACCAGTAGTGGTTCAGTGTCACCCTTTCTCACAGAACAAAAAGTATATTCTGGTTTCTTTGATTTTCCACTCATTTACGTATTAGATGACATTAAAAGCTCACATGAATAGGTTTTCCTAACATAAAGGGCAACACCTCCCCCGACCAGGTTTCTATCTTGCCTAAAAACTTTAAGGAGAGGTGACACCTTTAAACCCCTCCCAGCAAAATGATCGGTAAAAAAGAAATTTCAATTATTAATAAAATGTGTAACTAATATACTAAAAGTATGTTACATTTATAATATAATAAGCTAAAAATGGAAGTTCTAGACCCACTTTGTCCCAGTATATGGACATTTCAAAATTTAGGATTTGGCGTAACCTACAGGTCCACAGAGGTGATGGATTTTAATCCGGTTGGGCTTAAATTGTTGGTGTTTTATGTGATTTAGGGCTGAAGAGTTTTACGTATAAAAATTATTTGAGTAAATAATTCGTTGGTATTTCTGCCACCATAGCGCCGTCTCTATATTTTTCATTAGTAGTTACAATTTTATCGCGATCATGAACTATTATGTCAACTAATTTATTTAGTTATTTATTTATTGAACAGTAAGCACCCTTGGATTCATTAATAAAATCATTTATATTATTAAAGTTATTCTTAAAAATGTTATTGCACTCGAGAAGCCGATCACACCTTGATTGTAAGTCTAGAATTATTGAGTTCTGATTTTCAATTTGCTCTTCGAGAGCCGAGACTCGCATTGCAAAAATCCCCACCTCTTTCTGACGGTTTTCGAAGGAAGTAGAGATATTCTGAGCTACGAGACCTCGTCTCTGGCACGTTTTCAAGGCGTTGATCCGCATCTCGAGCATGTCGTAACGTTGAAAAAACCAGTCAATGGTGCTTACTGGTACTAACACGTTTGCTATGCCAGCCAGTTCTGGATCGCCCAAAGGAGAAGTAACTTGCGGTGTTGTCATCGATGATAATGTTGCTGCAGACTCGTTCTGATGACTCTGCGCCTTAACGCCGAGTCTAACAGTACCGTTCCGCTCTGGTTTCTGTTCGTCGATGTTATGAATCCTAGTGAACGCCTGTCATTACTGGCCCATCCATGTAAATAGAATCCTCCTCGGGCATTGACCACCGCGACCTGTGCGATTATTGTACTGGCATCTTCAACGGAGTCCGCGCGCTGTCAAGGTAGTCGTCCATGTAATACCCTTTTTATAGCCTGTAGTGCTTCTGGCTTCTGGGTTCTTTCTCTTCGCACTCACTACACACCCGCTCCCCAGCAATCCTTCCGAGAAAAAGTTACCCGGCGCCTCCACCAATTTTGTCGCCAAAGCCACGTCAGCGATCAATGCAAGGGTTGGAGAGGAGTGGGTCGCAGAAATAACAACATCAAAAAATGCCGTCAGGCTTTAGAACAATTTATTAAACCAATTAACACACAAGTACGCACCCTCGCGAAAACGAAAATACAAAACGCATCTAAAAATACAGAATTACACGCTCGGTTCATACAGACGCTTGAGTCATGTGAGTCATCACGTAGATACTCCGATGCATCGGAGTAGCCAGCCTCCTTATCGCTCCATGTGGAATGTGCATAAGACAAAGGGAAGCTAGAAGACAAAGAGAATGCCAACATATACTTATTCATATACACTTTATACGTATGCTTTCTTACTGTACTTCGCATCAATGGTCGTCAGTCTCTGCCGGGCATCCTACCAATAAAGACGTGTCAATAAATCATTACTCTAATTAACACCCTTTGTTTGATTACTTACTTTGCCAAGCGTTACCTGTGTGTGAGTGTTACCTCCTTTTGGCTATCCATCGGGGCTTGCAACATAACTCTCGCGCTCGCTGTCCACACGCCGGCGGACGCGCGCGTCACCGTGGCGCGCAGCATGCCGCGCTCACCAGGGTAAAACACGTGTGATGCTGGCGCGCAGTGTGCCGCGCTCGCCTAACGTATACGTAACACCGAGCTTCATGGCGTGCAGCGTCCCGCGCTCACCACAGCCCGTGTCTCTGCTAACCTCTTGGCGCGCAACGTCCCGCGCTCACCAAGATCGTCAGCTCCGCCGCGGCGTGCTGCGCACCGCGTCACCAGGGTCATTTCCTCTTTCTACCCATACCCATCGTATAAACCTAACTAATGGGTGTGCTGATATAGTAAAGCATCCGTACGTGGCGCTTACTTTTGTAGAAACTTTTGAAATAACCTGAACGCTACGCAACAGAACTGTAGGGCTCGGTGCATACCGAACGGTCAAAACAACAGAAAAGTCAAAAATGGCAAACAGCCACTGGCAAAATAGGTAGGAGTAGTCGTCCCGACGAAAGCGTACTCAGAAAAAGACGTCAAACTAGCATAAAGGACTACGGGCTAGGAGTGCCAGTAAAAACTACAAATAAATTTGAGAAATTGGAAAGTCAGAAGACAACCTCCAAAGAATCCGAAATGCCACTGCTATAATAACATCTCAAAAACCTCCTCCCACCTACATAAATGGAGTTGAACAACTAAAGCTCCTGACGGATCTTTTACATAAATGGTACAAAAGGAATATACTTTGAACGTACTCTCGAATAACGGGGTAAACCATTCAGCCAAGTAGCTCAGAGAATATAGACTTGTAGTCGAGAAGTTGAAAGTTAAAAAGACACAATTTGATACATATCAGCTTAAAGAAGAGAAAAATTTTAAAGTAGTCCTTAGAAACGAGCATCCTTCCGTCAATACACAAGAACTGTCAGCTGCTATCGAAGAGCCCAATCGCGAAGTACTTAGTATTAATAACATAAAACAAAGAACCTCAAGGAAACCGCTTCCTCTATTTTTTATTGAAATAAAAACTAAAGAAAACAACAAAAAAATCTATGAAATAAACAAGCTCCTGTAGTACTTCAAAAGTTTCGAGCCTCCGCGCAAAAAAAGGGAAATTATTGAGTGTATCAAATGCCAAGAATTCGGTCACACAAAGAATTACTGCCATAAAAGTCCGGTTTGTAATGCGCTAAAAATCATTTCATCAACAAATGCAGGATCAAAGATTACTCCTGCGAGGTAAAATGTGCAAACTGTTGTGACGGAGTCATAGGCTCCGATCGCTGTGCCGCGGCGCGCGCACAGGCAGTGCGTAACGGGGCCACGAGAACGATCCGTCAGCGCACGCGTCCGCGTACACACACACACACCTACATGGCCTACACTGCCGCGCGGCTGAAGCACGACGGAAGGGGAATCGCGAGGGGATCGCGAGACACGGAGCATGGGACCGAGAGAAAGAGAGAGACGGGAGGGGACGCGACCAGAACGCGAGCACAGCTGGCGCCGACTGAATCCCGCGCACCATCGCGCGCGCAGTCGGTAGAGTGGGAAGCGCGAGAGAGAGATAGTCTAGTACGGCTAAGCATAGTGCCGCGCGCGTATAGCAGACGAGAGGCCGGCGCGGGGTGAGGAGAGGAGAGTAGGTCAGAGGGGGGAATCGAGTATGAGCGTATAAAGCGTTGGCAATAATGAGTCGATTCGACTGGCACGCGTTGTCGACGACATAATAGACGGTGAGGGTCAATTCGTCGGAAATACATTTAGTAGTTGATATTTGTAAATGAGACGGCTACTAATACATGAGTCTGTTGAAATATGTATAAATGCTACGCTCCTGAAGATAGCTACATGCATGAGAGAGTGTGTGTGTGAGCAGTATGAGAGTATAGCGAGCGTCGACAGCGCTCGCACAGTCAG
>JAYJLV010105178.1:0-11705 GCA_036873485.1 Torymus texanus | reverse complement strand
GTATCTGATCAAAAAAATCGTTTCATAGATAGATAAAAATGGCCAAGAAAAGTATCTAGTTTTTGGCTATTACTGGAAAAAATAGCTATTTATTAGTCAATTAATGGAATCGATTTCTACCAGGGATATATATACGTTTATTAAAATATTGAATCGAATATCCTAATCAGTGTATATATAGATGAAGATTATACACTCGTGTTCTTGGTCATTAATTTAATCACACATATGATATGAAACCGCAACTTATTGGGCACAGTGAAAGTTTAGAAATAGACAAATATAAAAACTATATATATAGTTTCCATTAATCTGCTAATCCGGTCTTGAAATAATCATCTCGTCTACGTGGCTACTTATACTTTCTTCCATAATTGAAAGAAAACGTATAGTCATACAAATTTTACAGTCACTTTTAGCAATGTAACAAAAAAAAAAGGTAGACAACACTCTTACCATTGCGAGCCCGCAAAAGTCAATGAATTAAAAAAAAAAACCCACTTAATAAACGACCAGCCATTATACATACACACCCGCATCGAGACAACTTAATCCCGCGCCTCACCTCCATTCAAAAACGTACAAAAAAAAAATAACAAGCATCCTTCCCCATCATGCATCAAGCGCGGTCATTACGCCTCCGCTTTCGCCTGCATGTGTATATATACAGGAAGTCGCGCTAAACCGGCTCTCTCTATCTCTTTCACACACATACAACCTGGCAAAAAGAAGCAATGATCGCAAATGAGTCAGCTATATATACACGCTTCTGATTCTGCTATGTATACGTGCGTATATATATATATATATATATACCTCATAGTAAGCGAGGAATCCTGACTCCTTGGTGTATTCGCCGGCTTTGCCACCACCGGAGGCCGGCGAGTGAATCTTATAGGTTGCGGGGTTCGACAATTGGAAGGAGCGGCCGTAGGTTGGCATACCAATGATCATCTTCTCCTTGGGCGCACCCAGTCTCACCCACATTGACGCGGCATTATCCACGCTCAGTTGTTTTTGCCATTCGGAGTCTAGGGATGAAGCGTATAGGGGAGCGTTGTGACCGGTCTCACGTTCCCACTTGCCGTGGAAATCGTATGCCATCAGGTTTATGAAGTCCAGGTAGCTGGTTTCAAAACGACAAGAGCGTGAGGAAAATGAAAAAAAAAAATGAAATAGAAAAAATGAAATAGAAAGAACGATTAACGAGACGCGTTTAGGTTGGTTTTTGTGTATCTGGTGTATATAGATGCAGTTCCGGTCGCGTTTTCTTTTCTTAATTATACGGTAGTTTGGGTCCCTGGTAATCGCTGTAACCTGGTTTCGAGGTAAAGAGCGCTTTCGTATTATTATTATTATTATGGGAGATCGTGTAATTTGCTGATTGAAATTTAAAGTGTGCTGCCAGGTTAATTTTGTAGCCGCGAGACGTTAATAGGATACTTAAGATATCGCTACCGATTGGCTTTGACGTCTTCGTGCTCTTTATTTATTCCGCTTGGTTTCCGCATAAGTAATGTTACTGGCTGTTTCACGTTATTCAGTCAATTTCATCGAGAGTTCTTTAAAATAAAATAAAACTAATTATATTTTAAATTATCTTTATCGTAAAGAAATTTCACAGCAGTTTCTGAGAATTATACATACATATAACTATATACGTATGTCACGTGTTATCGAATACAATAGGCAATTGCGTTTATACATTTACATAAATCAATTTACCTCTGGATCGGTTAACTTTGCATTCGTTTAAATTTACATGATATATCTATACTAAGAACTATAATTAAATTTCAGAAAGAAAAAAAAATGTAACTAAGCGATATATAACTCAATCCGGTTTTTCTCGCTTCCTGCGCGGCGCAACTCTTCCATCAAAATCCTATATATGCTCGCACACGTGCACACCAATTGCGCACTAAACGAGTGAAACTTTCTTCATAAATCATGACATTGACGCGGAAAGCGCGCCTGCAGACATTTATCGGTGTGGAAAAAAAGGAAACCAAACAGGACATGAATATATACATCTATATACACGGTATAATCTTACCTGGCAACTGCGGGCACGTCATAGCCACCCTTGACGTTGTCCGGTCCCACGGGTACGGCAGCGGTGAGCAGTAATCGGGGTTTCTTTCGTTCCTGTGCCTCAGCCTCGAATGCTTCGCGCAGCTCTGAAAGAGATAATGAATATAATATATATCGGTTCAGTGTTCGATATAACAGCCGACATTTGTCGCCTTTTTCGATAGCGACGAATATATGGAAGAACAAAGATTGGAACTTTCGAGAGGAGAAGAATATTATAGTATAGTAATAAGGTACGTGGCTTGCGTGAATTTCGCTCGTTTGAAAGAATAACCGGAGTTTGCCGCGAGCTGATCGTAAAGGAACCGGGATGTGCGTGTGGAGGATCGTTAAGAGTATACACCTTTTGGTAAAGTCAACAAAGAGGCGTTGTTTCTAATGTTTTTTTTTTATGACGATCGAAGCGTTTTTCTTCTTGTTACGTAAAAAGGAAATATCTAAGATTTACGGTATATTGTTCGAAAACTTTCCCGGTTTGTTTGTTTCTCTTATCAAAACAAAGGTACGCTGAAGTGTAACGGCAAATTTTGCGAAATTATATATATATGTATATATATATATACCTTTAAGCAAGAGGACGTAGCTCTTTTTGTCGGGACTACCAGGGTACTCCCAATCGATGTCCAGACCGTCAAAGCCTCGTTCACGGAGGTACGGTATGGCGCTGTAGATGAACGTCTGACGCGCGTATCGCGTCGACGACATTTCCTTGAACTTTTGCGTGCCGAAAGACCATCCACCTAAAATGCAAATATTTTATATTTTTCGTAGAGCGATTTTGGTAAAAAGTTTTGTTATTTGATTGGGGAACTTTGGATTTATATAGATGTTTGTTTTGATTGTATCGATTGATTTTATTGGGTAGAGAGATATGTTTTAGTATTGGCTTATAGTTTTATCCTTGGAAGGAGATTGAAACGAACACTTTGTAACATTATATATTTAAGTAAATTTATCTATAACGGTCATTATATGTAAACGTACAAGACAATTTTTGTGTAATTGCGCATTAATCTATTAAATAACGTATAAAGTTACGTAATATTTGTTTAACAGAAATAAATAATAAATCAATCAGTATGCTTTTCAATTTGAAATTGAAATGGAATTTAATATAAAAAAAATGAAAATTTACTATTTCCGAACTAATATTCACTTTTCAAAATAACAACATTAAATAGTGACAATGTTTTGCTGAAATAGTGCAAAACAGATGAAAAAATTATGCGCGAACTAAACAACTACGGCAATATCTAATATATCAACATGTATATGTCACTCACCGATAGCCAGAAGAACCTTCAGTGAGGGATTAGCTTTCTTAAGGCCGAGGATCCTCTCGTAGAGACCGATCTTGCCATCCTTCGTCTCGTCGTTCGACTCGAAGCTCGTGAGCTTGTTCTTCTTGAGCCAGCCGAAGGCGAAAATTATGTGGGTACAAAGGTCCGGCTGTATATCCTCTGGCATGAATTTGCCGATCTTCGTACGGTACTGTGACCAGTTTGTGTAGTAGCACACGATCTGCGAATTAAATGAAAAAGAGGGATGACACGGTGTTGTATTTACGATCGATAAAACGTACCTAAGGCGGTAAGCTCAACGTGCATTTATGATAAATTTTATTACAGACGGATACATATATATACGTGTGTGTTTAGGGATTTATGATACACCTGCTAAGTGTAAAAGCGTATAACTGTAAAAGGACCAGAAAATATACGGCGTTACGGTGTGAGACCGGTTACGTATATATATAAGTGTGCTCGTTGCAAGGAAGTCACGTTTGCACGAGAGAGAGAGAGAGAGAGAGAGAGAGAGAGAGAGAGAGAGAGAGAAGGTAAAAAAGCAATGACTGACGTTACTATAGATATGTACGTCATAAAATTGACAGTGGCGTGAAAATGTATATTATACTCTCTCATATTTCATTTGGGTGATAATTTTAAACGAAACTTTCCTCTGTAAATTTCTAATACGTTATGATCGTTTGAGATTCAAACGGTTCAATGCAATACAATTAAAATATATAAGACATGCAAATAAACGATATCATAACAAAGCTATATTACGACGTATATAGTTATTCTATATATATAGGTATATATACATGCAAAGAAAATGCGCATAATCAATGAACGAGATCGGAGATAGCCATCATCGTTAAGATCGATGCAATTAAACCCTTTGTGCAGCTATATCGTTATACTGGATGAAGCAATGTTTTCTCAGTATATATTCACACGCGATAAAAAGCGGCAATACTTTGCAAGCACGTGAAATCGCGTATACGCGAAAGATCGATCTCTCATAATGCCTTATTTAGGCATTGCGCGCGTGTGCGCGTGTGTGTATGCGGCGCCTAATATATATATATAAATCGAATAATATGGGCTTCCGTGCGCTCACGAGCGTACGCGTTAAGTACCTTACAAAGTGAAAGTCGCGAGTTAGCGACCGCGACAGAGCGAGTTCTCGCGTTATTATGAGCGAAATGTATAAGATTATATATATATATATATATATATATATGATCATTGATTATGTTCATGAAATTGTGCGAGGTGAACGGAATTCGATATAATGTAGTATACTTCCAAGTATTATAACAATTGAGATATCTCATTGGGAATTCAATTAAATATATATAGATAAATGAAAATTATGTCCAACTTTTATTTTTAGAATTATCGTATACTTGAAATAAGTAAAAATTATTATTAATTACTGAAAAAAATTTAAGTATGTCATTTTCAGTTTACAGTGTATTTCACTGTTTTAAGAGAAACAATACGATTTCGCGGTAAACCTTAATTTCTTAATCTCGACGTTTCAACGTACCTTCTGATCGTCGCTGGCTTTGCCGGGTTGCAGTTCATTTTTCGTGCTCTTGTTGCTGATGCGGTTGCGCGTCACTTTAAATCTGTTAACACTGGCTGATACCTCTTGGTCATTGGAGATTGAGGGTCTCGCCGTTGTTGGCCTGCGGAATCGTTTTCGCGCACCTTGAAATATAATGGAAATTTCGTTATTTTAATGTACGTCATTTGTTTTCAATTATTTCGATAATTATTGTCATGAGATGACGCAGAATTTTATGACCGTTGTTATCTTAGATTATAGCGTGTAATGTTATTATATATGGTTGTATATTTTTGATTTTAAGAAATTTGAATGATCATGTGTAATTGTTACCGTTAATTTGGAAGTTATACAAAAAAGGTTGCTAAATGCATTGAATATATTCTAAAAATTTTTTCGTTCTTCAATCGCGGCGTGCTGTAACGCTGGTTTCAGCAATTTCGATACAAAAAGTATATAACTGAATTTCAAGTTAAATAACGAGAAAAAATTATGAATTATGAAATTTTCGTGACATAATGCGAAGTATTCTTTAAAATTATAATAACTTGAGCGCGTCGCGTTTGACGAGAAAGTTTATCAATGAACTGGAAACTCATTATACTAAACTGATTTAACTATTTCCCGTAAATTTCTCCATTATACGGTGATGTAAATTTTAAGTTTAGCGATGTATTTTTTTTTCTTAAAAAATTAACGATAGGCCCAGAATCGGAGGCAAAACAAAAATCTATAAAATCATGAATGATAATGCGTGTATAGCCTATGAATTATATGGCACAATAAAATTTGGAAAAAATTATAGTGGAAAGTTCAGAGATAAAAAGAGAACGTAAGAGGTGAAAATTGATGTTATAAAAAAAAAAAAATTATGATTGAAGTAGCTCATAAACAAGGACAGAAACAGTAGCAAGGAAATGAATTATAATTTTATAAAACTTTGATTGCTCCAATATCATTAAATAATAATGATTAGGATATAAAGTTGGCCAATAGCTCTTTAATGGCCATATTTAGTACTTTAATAGTAAATGATTAATTTAAAAAAATTATCAATCAGGAAGACATTTTTATAGAGTTGTCCATACTACAGAAAAGGTATGAAACCTTTCCAAAATCAAGTTGAAAGGTACATAACTTGATGATACAAAACAGTTTACAAAAAAAAAACGGGAAGGTGAAAGTGACGAAAGCATAAACATCGAGGCTAACAAAGAGAACAAAAGCAGCGGTCCGATATATATATAGCAACAAAAATCATGACGTTATAAGTACATAAATAAGTGAGTGATTATTTTCACGTATGTCAACATCGGTACAAGTCGTTTACCGTCTGAGCAAAGTGTCGAAGAAAACAACTGCGCGCAGCGGTAGTAAAAAGGAAGACACGATAAATTTTGCTTGTTAATATTAAAAGGCCGATTCTCAATGTTAATTAGAAAGCTCGCGTATACTGCAAATTTGAATAATAAAGCAAGATTGATTGTTCGAGCTCAGCGCATTACGTGCCAATCATTCGGGATACACCGGAACTTTCACTTCGAGGACGTCTAAATTAACAGTTTAATTTTAAAATCTGAATTTTACAGTTCTTAAATCGAAGTCGTTAAGGTGCGCGCGCGCGCGCGTTGTTTCGGTAACTTTATACTTCCTGCAAGACAATTATGTTTCTCGCTTAACGATTTCCAACCGCCAAGACGCCAAGGCACCGACAACGAAGAAAAAAAAGTAACAACAACAACAAAATACAACGTTTTTATTGCAAATAAAAAGCTGAAACGCGCGTGCGCACGCCTGCCCAGGCAATTAATGTCACATTCGAATTATCATAATGAGCATCGGGTAAACGGCAAAGTTCGTCTCTCGATCGACTTTCTCGATGAGCTTCGAGTAAAAAGTGCTGCACGGGGAAAGATTCGGGCCACCGCTTGGCGACGTTAAAGCAAGAAGAAAAAAAAGACGTCACGCGTTTATATACCGTCGCGTAAAAACGGAGAGACCGAAAATCAACTTATTTCTCATTCTCCATGTATATAGTATATATATATGCACTTTCACGTACGCGTTGTACATATATAGAAACCAACGCGATTGTTAATCTATAAAAATATATATAGTTTTATCGCGCGGTTGATACGATAATTCCACTATATAAAAGAAATCCGTTCGCAAGATCTACACCTATTGACAAGAAAGTGAGAGAACGATGAAGACGTATACAACGCGGAAGTTATAATGAAGTCAGCGAGTTAATCACCTTCTGTGTGACCGGACATCAGCAGCACAGCCAGGCAGAGCAGTAGCAGCGCCGTTGTCGGCCTCGTCACCTGCAACACAAGAAAAACAAAAATATATAATGACGATTATTAAACACCTTTTTTTCTCTCTCTCTCTCTTTCGACGTCTACTCCGCTTGTTTATCTCGCTCAACGACACGCAGGAGCGAAAAAGTAAAAGAGAATCGACTCTGTCATATCCGGCGAAAGTGTCAATGCGCCCCGTGCAGTTTAACAATGCGAGTAAGTATAGACAATTTTGCGTTTTCCTTTCTTTTTTTTTTGTTCGTTCTCAACAACGAATAATGCATCTTTTTTCCCGCGACTATATATCGGCATCGAATTGGCGATTATACTTGTATGTGTGTGTGTGTATATATATAATGATGAATTGCTGCGCTAATTCTTATACCGCTTTCTCATTGTTTCGAGCACGCGCGAGTGTTTGAAGTTCAACGCGCGTTAATGACAGAATCGCGTGCAGAGCACAGCTAATTAAATAATCGTCGTGTATAAGAACGGAGGGACGTCGAATGGCACACGGCGTGCGATTGTTAGCTGTATAGTGTGCTGCTGGAAACTTTCTTAATTCGTGCCGCGTTATATATATATATATATATATATATATATATATATATGTGTATGCACGTGCGATTCATCAGTGCTTTTTATGTATGTAATACGACTGTTTGTATGTGTGGATTGAGAGAATACGAGGTTTGGAGTGCACAAAAGGAACCCCGATTAGAATGTTAATGGCTCAGGATGTATATTGTACGTCTAATTGCGGTAGCACCTCGCCGGTTAAATAGTCACATAATGCGTTTATATTACACGGATATAATTCACTTTAGGGTAATAACAAAGAAAAAAAAAACGTTATTGTTTTGTAGAATATTACGAGAAATTTTTATTAAAAGTTACATATACATATAAGAAAAATATAATTATACTATAAACTTCGAAATATACAAAAGCACACGACATTTCAAAAAGTCGGTCACATAAATCAGCTTGTTTCTCCCTCGCAAACACGCGACCGCAGAGCAATTATATATATCAGCTCGAACCCCTTTGCGATCTCTTACATAAAAGCATCATTACAAAACGATAAATTTTTTTACTTACAATACACCGCGTACGCGCGACATTGTTATATACCTTGTCGGCTATGCTACTGCTGCCCTCAAAGAAAGCGTGCCATGCGCGCGCGTGCGCGCGATTGGCTCGAACCGAAACAATGCAGCTTGCGCACGACCTCGTAAATAACTCTCGGCGTTTTTCGGGGCTAATTACACGCTGTCTCTCTTATCATCACCGACACGGCAAGTATATATAAGTGTACTTATATCCTCACCTGATTTACACGAACGAGAACGAATTCGAAGGGGGTTTACGCAACGTCGCGCTTCTGCCGAGTATAGCTTTGTATGTGTGTTTGTGTGTGTGTGAATGGGTATACTTATAAGGGCCGAACGAGATCCTTACATGGTGCGTTATATATATATACTTTTCGAAATCCCTATTGTCGGTAACCACGGCTCTTGCTTCCGTGCGGTATAGTGTACATGTAGCGTATATATATAAAGGGTGTTACGTAAGAAGAGCGAATCGGTCGCTATGAGTGTGTCGAGATGAACGATGGTCGTTTAATATGTCGCGTTTAATTTCCGTTTAATACCTCGTGCATGAGGATCTGTTTCTTTTCGCCTTGGATATTGTGTGTATATATATATATATACGGAGTTATGATTCGTATATAAGTCTCGAGGATTTCCGGTCGGTGTGTAAGGTGTAATTATTATATGTGCCGGAATAAAATGATTTTTTTATATAGATTGGGTTATACGTCGATATATTTCTGTGTATATAGTATGTGATTTCAGAAAGGTGAATAAATTAATATCAATGTATGTACGTGATGAAAGCTTATGGGAATTTATTTGGACGATGCAGAGAGTAAATGAGACTCGTTGGTGTTGTGCGTTTTTTTGCGACGCAAAGGGAGTCTGATGTGAGCTTTTGAAAATTCAAGTTTTTCACGTTCTCCGAAAATTGAACCGGTTCTCAAGGATAACTTAGCCGGGCAAGAAGAATGCTGTACGTACGTTTTCCTTCTCTTATACACAGCTTTGGATCTATATAATGCAGTATATAAATTCGCTTCGATGTTATACGGGATTAATTTTATATAATTTTATTACAAAAATTTAATTATATGTCAATTATAATATTATATGATTACAATTGTCGCTGAAATTGTTATTGTATAAATGAAATGTAAGCTTTACCGAATTATCAATCATTTTTTCCGTAATTAATGCGAACCTCGTTTACACGTGGTATCGTAATATAGAAACCATTAATTTGAGTCACTTAAAAAATGATTGGAATTTTGAAAGTACATACAGCATATAATTTTAATACTAGGATAATGTTCCCGCTTTGCATAAGTAAACACGAAGAAAATCATTGTAACGCGAGAACAAAATTTGATCCCAAGCAGATCCGGGAGTGGAATTCGTATATAAGCTACTTCATTCCACCTGCACAGGTTTCATGTTAGTGTTATTTTAATCTACAAAAACAGGTATATGATTAACTAGATAAATAAAACTAATTAAACGCAAATTAATATTAGTTTTGCAGTATAAATGTTATTAGAAATAACTGTGGCCTTAGAGGCGAATAATTCAAGGTAATATCTGTTTAGATTTTGATCTATATTTATTAGCCGAATGGTTCATTTAAAATACGGTCTATTAAAAGTGGTTTTTTAATTTATCAGTGTAATTATAAATTGAAAACTTATAAATACGATGCATAATAAAAGTTTTGACAGAGTAGTTAACATTCTCATATATACGTCTATATTAAAAAAAAATTATCTCTACACTGCGATCTTAAATCATCTGATCGAATAAATTAAAAACTGGATCATTCTCATAAAAAAGTTACTCCAAAAATATCAAACTGTCGTCTACTCTAAAGAACTTGACGCATAATAACACAGTCATGTTTTTATTACATCAACGGTTCCATATAAAAAGGTCAACGTATATAGTTTTTGTTTTTATTCGCAGTATAGTATAAGATAGCATCGGACATCTCAAAATTATGCACATTATATATAGACCATTGCGAAAATGATTTCGCATCAAGGTCCTAATATTTTTTCTGCCACGATACTTATATATATAGTACCTTAAATTTATTTTAACAGCAACCACATCATATTTCTGTAACGCACGCAATTAAACTTCCCTTTTTTTTGGACGAACCCATAAAAGCCAATTATTATAACGAAAAGAAACAACAACAACAACAACATCCTATCCACCTTTGACCTCGCCACCATTACCCTGCAGCTGCCGCGACCACGACTGAAAAACCGCAATCTGCACGCGCCCACAGGCGGCGAAAAAAAAAAAGCACATAGTACATATTATATACATCCACACACTAATATGCACCGCTTTGACTCGTCGTTGTCGTCGTCGTGACATTGTATGCATGGCGAGACAACGCGCAGCAGCAACAGGAGTGTAAGTACGTATATATACAGACACGTACATATATATATACACACACACACACACACACACACACACACACACGGAGTAGACCGCGGTGCGAACAATGGAATAAGGGCCTGGCACTGCTGCTGTTGTCTCTGTCGCGCCTGCGAGATTGGATAAAAGCTGCGCGCCGTTCTCTCTCTCTCTCTCTCTCTCTCTCTCTCTCTCTCAATGGCTTACGCTCGCATATGAACTGGCCTTGAAAAGGAAACGGTACGAGCTCGCCTTGAATTTTGAAAAAGCCGTGTGTGTATATGTATAAAACGGGCGACCGGCAAAGAGACGTTGAGAGAGATGAAAAATTGCAGGTATATATATGAGATATGTATATAACGAATGTTATATGGTTGTGGTCTTGTAGCGTTGCCGGCTAATCTAGATTGGAAAAATTTCGTGGCTAGAAGAGGTTCGGAGTTATATAGTAGTGTACGAGTTTTTCTTTCTCTTTTCTCTCGTTGAGAGTATATGTGTCGCAATATATATATATATATATATATATATATATATCGACCGCTGCGAATGTATGCGTATATACTTCTTAAAGACCTTTTATTGTACGTCTATGTGTATATAGCTGGACCTCAGTCTTTTATCTTTTATATATCTTCGCCTGTACGTCCCATGTAAAAATGTTTTATACAGATTGTATGAAAATTGTATAAAGTCTGTATAAAGAAATGATTTTATACAAATTGTATAAAATGTGATTTAATTTTATATATATAAAAACGATAGAAACAACAAGTTACTATGGATATGAATTGCATAGATACAATTAGTTGATATAGTCATTTGTTTCTTTATTAGGCACGACCTCCCCAGGAGGGCCTTATATATTCACCAGAATAAAAATTATGTTTATGGATTATCTCGATGAATTTTCAATGAATTGTCATGA
>JAYJLV010105167.1:0-11705 GCA_036873485.1 Torymus texanus | reverse complement strand
GGCTCATCCCAGGCTATTGGCTTTATTTAGCTAGGCCTAAAACGAGCAGGCAAAAACACGTTCAACTGGACGTAACAGAAAAATTTTTGGAGGCCCCGGAGGGATACAAACTAAATACTGGGGAGATTTTAAATTGCAGAAAATAAGTTTCTCTATTTTTCGAAAAAAAAAAAAAAAATAAATGAAATACGTGATTAACCAATTTTAGAGTTGAAATCTATTAGGTACTATCGAAAATTTTTAAAGTGGCTATATTAAAGGAATATAGTTAAGAAAAAAAAGAACTGGAAGTTTCTTTTGACATGAAATATTAAATTTTTTGAATCAAGTCTTTAAATTTTACTAAGTCTATCTAGCTACGCCCCAAAGCCTCTGAGTCGTAAGAGACTATGCGGAACGGCCTCTCGCTAAGATATTTATTGAATTTATAAAATTAAAATCTTTGAAAATATATTTTAAACAAAATTTAAAAAAAAAGAATAAAATTAAAAGAAATAAATTTTTATTACCTCTTAAAGTATTAAAAAGAAAAAAATCTAGCTACGCCTCAAAGCCTCTGTGTCATGAGAGACCATGCGGAACGACCTCTCGCTAGGATTTTTATTGGAATTATTAAAATTAAACTTTGAAATATTTTTAAACAAAATTATAAAGAAAAATGAATTAAATTGTTTTTAATTAAGTTGGAAAGGAATTTTAGAAAAGATTTTTAATTTAGAAAAATATTCAGCTTGCGGTAAGGTTACTTTTGAAGAAAGTATTTCAGGTTCAATTCTTGAGAGCAGTATATATTTTAAATTAAAAATTCTCAATTCAGTACTATTGTGAGAATATTTAGCTTGAGGTAATAATATTTGTGGGAACAAGTATTTCAGGTTCGACTCCTGACAAAAATATATTGAATAGAAATTGAAAATATGGTGAAATTTTATCGAATTTAAAATATAGGAAAGAAGTAAAAGAAAGGTAAATCGAGCCAAGATATAAAACGAACCAAAAACCTATCGTATTAATAGAAATTATTAAATTGATCTAATTTTTTTTTTTATATCTATTAAAAATCTTTAATGTTTATTGTAATTTACTAATTAACAAATTTAAAATTTTATTATTTCAAATACAAGAAAAAAACTAGTATTATTGAATCATTTAAATTCAAATTTATTTAGAATTGTTTCTACTCAATGATTTAACAATATTTTACTTTTAATTTATAAAAAATTTTTTAGTAACAATTTGAAAGCTATTCTTGTTTCTTTGTTATTTTTTATAATAATAATTTTTAGAGTTGTTGATATTCTCTGAATTTATCACACTAGATTATTGAACTTATTGGTGAATAAACTTTTTGTTTAAAAAAAAAAAAAAAAAAAAAATAAAAAAAAAAACTACAACTAAAATTTATATACAGCATTTCTTATTGGATGAGGAAAAATTTATAATTTTTTTTTTTGGCAGTTACAACTTTTTAATGGTAGATATATTCTTTTATTGTGGAGCAAATTTTAGTTTAACTTTAAAACTAATAATAACTAAAACGATTAATAAATAATAAGAATAGTAATAACTTTTATAAAACATAATAATAATAATAAATTTTAATTTAGCTTGTGTTAATAATGTTGTAAATAATGATTCCACAAATTGGAAATATCGTACTTGAATGCAGGATAGAAAACACTTTAGTGGAATTATTAAATCGGGTGGAATCTCTTGAAGAATTCGATAGGGATCGTTGGTTAGCTGTAGCAGGATTACATGACGAGGTAAAATTATTGACTAGTAGTTTGGCTAAAGTAAAATATCAAAACGAAATTTTGAGAGGAATTATTCAGGAACTAAATTTAAAAATAAATAAGCAGGAGAAAAAAAGAATAAATATTTCCAATTTTTTAAGTTGCGTGACAAAGAAATTAATGAAATTTGAAGAAACGGTTGAGAGTAGATTTCAAAAACTTGAAGAAGATCTAAAAATTATTACTCTAGGATTTGAAAAATTATCTTTGGAGTAAAATGTTTAAATCTTTTTGTTTTAGTGAAATCACAGCCAAAACGAAGAAAACCTACGAAAGCCCAGAGACAGAGGTCTAGAATTAAGCAGCAAAGAAACAAATTAAATTTCTGGACTCCGGTATTAAGGGATCTAAAATCAACGCCTCCTCCTTTGTTTCCGCCCCTACCAAAAGATCTGCCGGAGGCCGAAAAATTAGAAATTAAAATTGAAGATATTCCTCTGTCTCCAGCGCCGCTATTAAAGTGTAAAAGGTGTTTGGAATTAAATGATAACGTAAAAAATTGTATTAACTGCTTCTCTAAAAATTATAAAATAAAAAAATTGCCACCCGAAGCACCATTGGAATGGATGCTTAAGTTTGATAATGAAAAATAAAATATTATGTAAATGTCATAAATTAAATTAAATATAGAAATTATTAAAAATAATAAAAAAAAAAAAAAAGAGAAATGTGTTTTTTCTTTCCTACCTAAAATTTAATAAAATAAAATTAAACTACTAGAATAAAAATAAATAAATAATTATTAAGGAAAAATAAATATATATAAAACATAATATCGGCAAATTTCATAGTCTATTTAGTTAAGAAAATTTAGTTAATTAATTAATAAAGAAAAGAAAAAAAAAACCTTATGAGTAAAAAGAGGATTACACGACAAGATGTATTGAACGATCCGGATTTACAGATTGAAGTGGAAAATTTTAATCCCTTTGCTAGTAGCGGAAGAGTCCAACAATCACCGTTAAGGCCTGGTGCTAGTGCTGTAAATCAACAAGACTTGGGTAATACTGATTCAGTTACCGATAATTTAACTAAATCTGATTTAAATAGAGACGGATTCGACATGGCGGTTGCACCTCAAGTAGTGAGCCTTAAGGATGCTCTACGAGTTATCCCCGAATTCGATGGCAAGAATATTAGTCTTTCGGAATTTCTTGAAGGTTGTGGAGAAGCTTTAGAAATGGTAAATGCCAATTCCGAAGGTAGCCTAGTTAAGCTAATTAGATCCAAAGTTACAGGCGAAGCTAGACAAGCTATATCTGGCCAAAGTTTCTCAACATTTGAGGGTTTAAAAAATTTTTTAAAAACTATTTATTCTCCCTCGAAAACTGTAATACAGTTATTAGGTGATTTAGGGAAAGAATTTCAACATGATAATGAATCGGTCCTTACCTTTTCAAATAGATTAAAATCTATTAGAAAAAAAATCATTGAAGCGAAAAAAATAGAAGGTGTAGAGATATCAGAAATGTTTAAAAATTCGATTGAAACAAATGTGATCGAATGTTTTAAAACTGGTCTTAAGCCAGAAATTGAAGATCGACTTAGTGATAAACCTACAGTCATTGAAATAGTTCAAGAAGCCATAAAAATTGAAAGATTATTACAGGCTAAAAGGAATTTAAGGAAGGAAAGTGATACATCTAAAGTAAAAATTGAAAAAAGAAGGACTATTTTCTGCCAGATATGTAGAAATGATGATCACGATACTCGAGATTGTAAGAAGTCTATTGTTAAGTCGGTTGACTTTTGCACAATTTGTAAAATACAGGGACACAGTACGGATAATTGTCAGCTCTTAATTAAAAATAGCAAGGATGTTTTAAAACTTTGTCATACTTGTAGTAAACCAGGACATATAGCAGTAAATTGCCCTAAAAATAAAACGTGTCAGGTTTGCTCTAGAACTGGTCACGATACGAAGGATTGTTTTAGATTGGCTATATGTCAGGTATGTCAAATGCAAGGACATACAGCTTTGTATTGCAAAAAGAATGAAAATAATAAAACTTCGGTAAAGTGTCAAATTTGTGCTATTGTAGGACATTCAGCGCTTGATTGCCCTAAAAGAAACATGAATTTAGACACAAGCATAGAATTTTGCACTTATTGCAAAAAACCGGGTCATAATATTCAGAATTGTAGAAAAAGACAATACAATGAAAAAAGGAAAGCGGGAAACGGACAGGGTCCTCTTATACCGAGTGCAAATTCGAGGACTCCAGTGAACAATCCACAGCGCTCAACCAATGTGACACAAATGCAGGAGCAGATGGACGAATTAATAGTATTAGACTCGAATTTTCATCGCGCTTAATTCCTTATATATACTTTAAGCATGTCACTAAGGATATATTATTTGGATTTATGCTAGATTCAGGATCAGAAATTAATGTTTTAAAAATAGGATTTATTTCTAACGAAGAAAAACTGGATGAAACAAGAATAATTTCTATTACAGGAATTTGTCAAAATCCTATTTTATCTCTTGGAGTAATAAATAAAAGATTACTTGGACATAATGTTGAATTCATAGTTGTCCCTAATAATTTTCATATACCACATGCCGGAATGTTAGGATCACAATTCTTTTTAAAGTCTAAATCAAAAATTAATTTTTCTAATAAAACTCTTACAATAGGTAATAAAACAATTGAGTTTTGTCAGAACGATAATCCAAACTTTGAAGTTGGAATAAATAGTATTACTAATACCAGTATTGGATCCGTTAAGCAATTTCTTCCTTTTGCAAAAATCTGTGATTCGCATTTTTCAAAAAATGGCAATTTTATGATAGATAGTGGATCTGAAGCAAATTTAGTAAAGATAAATTTACTATCAGATCAAGTTAAAATAAATTTTTCCAACCAAGTTTCTTTAAGGGGAATTAAAGAAGAAATTTTACAATCGCTTGGTTCTATTCAAATGGAATTATTTGGAATTACATCCGTTTTTCATGTTGTGCCTGACGATTTTCCTATTCCTTGTGATGGAATTTTGGGCTCTAACTATCTAACTTATTCTAAAGCCATAATCGATTATGAGGATCAAAGTTTATCACTAAATAATTTCACCATTCCGTTTGGTTTTGAGATTGAAGAAAATGCGAACGATTTACATTCTGATGTAAGCACCTGTACTAATGAAAGTAGAATTGTTAATTTTGATTCGGAAGAGGGTCTTGATGTCAATCAAGATTTGGAGGATTATTATTCAAGCTTTAATATTGCGGTACCTGAAGAAACTCTTGAAGATATCACGGATATAAATACCCCAGAAAAAAAATTGTTTCATATAGCCTATCAACAAACCTTTACAGAGTTGAATGTACCAATTCTGAATGATAAAGAAATTTCTCATGCTTATGATTTATTTGAGGAAATGCAATCAGAAATTCCAATTACTAAAATATTTGACATTTCGGTTAATTCAACATCACTTTTTGATCGCCTGCGTTTGGACCATCTTAATATTGTAGAAAAGAATCATATCCGAAAATTAATTTCGAAATATGAGGAAAGATTTTTATTGGAAGGACAGCATTTAGGAGCTGCCAGTACGGTTATGCATAGAATTGTCACCACAGATGATGTTCCAATTAATGTTAAGCAGTATAAATTTCCAATATCACTTAAGGATGAAGTTAGTAAACAGGTAGATGAATTATTGGAAGCAGGTATTATAAGACCTTCAACGTCACCTTACAACTCTCCTTTATGGATGGTACCCAAGAAATTAGATTCTTCATTAAAACAAAAATGGAGACTAGTTTCTGATTTTCGTTTATTAAAAAACTATTACGGATGCATATCCTTTACCTGATATTACCCAAATTATAGACCAAGTAGGAGGGCATAAGTATTATACAGTTCTTGATTTAGCTTCTGGATTTCATCAAATATTAATGGATCCAAGAGATGCACACAAGACTGCCTTTAGTACGCCTTATAGTCATTATGAATATGTTCGAATGACATTTGGATTAAAAAATGCTCCTCCTACCTTTCAAAGGTATATTGATGAAACCTTTAAAGGCTTACAGGGAAAAATATTATTTACCTTTATAGACGATATAATTATATTTGCTGATACTTTGGATGAACATGAAGAAAAATTAAAATTAGTAATGGAACGCTTAGAATTAGCTAATTTACAATTAAATATAAATAAGTGCGAGTTTTTAAAGAAAGAAGTTTGTTATTTAGGACATATTTTAAGCAAAGAAGGAGTTAGTCCAGATCCGAGGAAAATTGAGGCAGTGAAATTTTTTCCCCGACCTAAAAATGTAAAGAATATTCGTCAATTTCTTGGATTAGCTGGATATTATAGAAGATATATCAAGAATTTTGCTACGATATCAAAACCATTGACAAAATTATTAGAAAAAAATAATGCCTTCATGTGGGGTGAGAATGCTCATATAGCTTTTGAAGTATTAAAGGAAGCATTGTGTAATGCGCCTATTTTACAATACCCGGATTTTTCTAAACCTTTTATTATTACAACCGATGCATCTGGATATGCTATCGGTGGCATACTTTCTCAAGGTGAGATTGGAAAGGATCTTCCTATTAGTTATGCATCTAGAGTAATTAGGGGACCAGAGTTAAATTATGAGGTCTATGAGAAAGAGGCTTTAGCCATGATTCATTGTTCCAAGATATTTCGTTCATATATTTATAATAAAAAAATTACTTTTGTTACTGATCACAAGCCCTTGGTTTGGTTTAAGACTGCAGATTGTAATACTCGCGTTCAAAAATGGAGATTCAAGCTTTCAGAATTTGATTATGAGGTTGTTTACAAACCCGGTAGAGCCAACGCGAATGCCGACGCTTTGTCAAGAAATCCTATTTGCAATGTTGTTACTCGAAAACAAGCTAAGCTTATTCAAGATAACGAAATAAATAAAAAAGTTAATGTTGAAAAAGATTCAATTCAACAAAGAGAAATTGAAAAAACAAATACTGAAATTATTCGTGATAAAGCCTTAGATAATTCTAAACAAAATTTTGAAATTAAACGCCGTTCGAGTAGAAATATTGATAAATCTCGACCTAATTATGAAGATTTCAATAGCTTAAATGATGATTTTCATGGAGAACCAATTGTACTCCCTCAAACTGATAAGCTTACAAAAAATCCTTTTTCTGACGACCATATTCTTAATTTTGATAAAGTAATTGCACAAAATTCTTCCGTGTGTTCTAAGGACTCTCTCCCAGATTCTGAAAGTATTACTTCTGAAATTTTGAGTGAAATTACGAGTTCTAATAATAAGTCTCAAATTATAATAACCAAAGAATTAATTCATTGTAGGTTAGACAATATTGTATATTTTGTAGATTGTTATGGTAATCCTTGTGATGTAGGCGCTGAAAAATTATTAGAGCATAATAAAATCGAATCTAAACAAACGTTAAATTATTTAACCATAAGTGATATTAAAAAGAAAAATGGGAAACACTATTTCTCTTTATGTGTAAAGGATAGTGATAACTTAGCTATATCTATAATTAAAGAGAATTTATTCAAACTTTTTGCTAATTTAAAATTTATTTTATTAGAATTAGGATTAGATACGTTTAGTATAGCTAAAAGCAAAAATATTGAGAATTTAGAATGGAATGAAGTTTTAAATACAATTAATATTATTTTTAAAAATACCAAAATTAAAATAATCGTTTGTGAAAATTCTCTCAAATACGTAACTCCCGAGAATAGGGATAAAGTATTTTATGAATTACATGATTCCCCTGTTGGAGGACATCGTGGAGTATCTAAAACCTATAATCGTATTAAGCAGGGTTTTTATTGGGAAAATTTAAAGGAAGATGTTCAAAGGCGTATACAACAGTGTTTAAACTGTCAATTAAAAAAACTTACGCGATTAAAAACTAAACAACCAATGGTAATCACAGATACTCCTGGAACTGTGTTTGATAAAATTGCCATGGATATAGTTGGGCCTTTGCAGAAAACTAAAAATGATTATGAATACATTCTTACTATGCAAGATCAACTGTCAAAATTTTGTTTAGCAGTTCCTTTAAAAAATACCCTAGCCACTACTATCGCTGATGCATTTATAAAAAAATTTGTTTGTACATTTGGTGCTCCTAGAGTAGTACTTACTGATCAAGGACAAAATTTTTTAAGCAAACTTATGGAAAGAGTAGCTAAAAGATTTAAAATAAAGAAATTAAAAACAACAGCATTCCATCCTCAATCGAATGGTTCGTTAGAACGATCTCACCATGCACTTGGTGAATTTCTAAAACAATACACGAATAAAGATTCAGAATGGGATGACTGGCTTGATTTAGCCATGTTAAATTATAATACTTGCATCTATATATAAAGACTACTTAATTGATTTAGTAACAAGATTAAATGGAATAAGAACATTAGTTTATGATAATTTAATAGAAGCCAAAAATAGGTCTAAGAAATATTATGATAAAAATATAAATCCTAGGAATTTTAAAATTGGTGATTATGTATTTCTATTAAAGGGTCCTAAACCAAATAAATTTGGTGATCATTATACGGGGCCTCATAAGATTCTAGAGATATGTGGTAAAACAAATATCCGAATTGCCATAGGTAAGAGCAGTAAAATTGTTCATGCCAATCGTCTTCGGATATCACATATCAATCAAGAAATAAAATTAAAAAAGAAAAAAAAATCAAAACCTGATTAGAATTATTTTATTAATATATTTTTCTCTGTTTACAGAAACGCCAAAGCCAAAAAAAAAAAAAAATAAAATAAAAAAAAAAATAAAGAGAAAACAACAATTATGAGTATGGGTTGCCCAATGAGAATGGACTCCTATATTTGTATACTTATCATTTTTTTATTAAGAGTAGCACACGGGTTAATCGGTTATGATTGCGGTGCCCGTCAATTGAACGTTACCACCCTTTCATTAACTGATGTAGGAGAATGTGACATTCCTATGACACAACCAGTGGTTACACAAAAATATATACAGTTATTACAAATAAATGAATACACATCTACTAAGGTAATACAGTGCAAAATAGAAATACATAGAACGGTATATTATTGCGGTGCGTTTTCACATGTCTCATTAGTGTTAAACGGCGAAAATGAATATTTATATGATGTAAGTCGCGAAGCATGTACTACGTTACATCGTTATGGAACGTTTCAGCTACCTAATTTAAAGATCGTTCATGGTATAAGAATAAATAGTACCACTACTCATCCTTTATTACTAGCTGGCTCGTTAACTAGTGATGGTAAATGCGACGGTGCAGGTTATTCCGATCCTTACGGCACTTGGGAGTCAGTTGTTGTTCAAGGGAAATTTAAAATTACGTTGACTCAATATGAGGCCCAGGTAAAGTTGGATAGTAACCATGTAAATTTAAGATCAGGTACTGTTTGCGCTTTGTCTGATGGAAATTGTTTAGATATCGAAGGTGGAAACACTTTTTGGAATTCGATACCCAATGATTTTTGTAATTTTCGTAAATACGGAGTTTTATACGAAGGTTTTGCGAACCAAATGTCAAGTTCGGATTATGGTGGTATTAATCAAACTATTTATTCATTAAACACTCAAGGTGTTACTTTCGCTTTAACGGCAAAAGGTCAAGAGTTTATATGCGGATATAAATTAACAACCACAGAACATCCTAAATTATTAATATTTGAAACACATAAGGGTAACACTTTTGCTGAAGTTAGTGCCATATCTGTAGTAAATTTAGATATATTTGCCTATGTTAACTCCAAATTTGTATACGTCGAGAAGCACATCCGTGAGCAAATGCGTGGTTTATATCAGGATGTACTTATTCAGCGATGTAATTTGGAACGTCAGACACTTAAAAATTCATTATCTATAGCTAAACAGTCACCGGATGACTTTGCTTTTGATTTAATGAAAGGTCCCGGGTACCTTGGTGTTGCAGCCGGAGAGGTAGTACATATTGTAAAATGTGTACCAGTTGAAGTAAAAGTTCAACATGGCAATCATTGCTATGCCGAACTCGAAGTTTCCAGAAACAACCAAACCTTTTTCTTAACTCCTAGAACTCACATTTTGAAACAGACAGGAACTAGAATACCCTGTAACCCTTTGTTACCTTCCTATTATTATATTGGAGATTTTTGGTATAAAATTATGCCAACTCCTGTACAAGCATTGCCTCCTTCAATAATTAAACCTATGACTAAACCAACTTGGACCTATATTAATCCTGGTCAATTAGCCACTAGCGGTATCTACAATCAACATGATTTAGATCAGCTCAGAGAAAGGATTATGTTTCCTATTGAGAAACCAGCATTATTAAATGACCTTGCCAGAGAAATGAGGGGTCATACTCTCGATAACGAAAACTCAGCAGTGTCTAAACTGTTTAATGAGAATACCGTTGAGAAAATTATTAATAATTCCTGGCAAAAATTTTGGGGTCGTTTTCTAACTTTTGGAAATGCTAGTTCTGGCTTCATCGCACTAATAATACTTGTGCAATTTTTCAAATCAGTGATTAATGTTGTAATCCATGGTTACACACTTCACACCGTTTATGGTTGGTCAGTTCGATTATTAGGAGCTCTCTTTGGTTCACTTACCTATTTACTTATTCATTTGGGTACACGACCTCCCAATGACAATAGTACTGAATTAAATGAAGTTCAAGTACATTCAGTCACTCCGCCACCAAAGGAGTTATCAGAAAACGTTCAATCACCTACAGCTCCCACCATTTATCCTAACATCAACTCTCCTGATACCACGAATAATCAAAAACATTTCTTCAGCTTACAATCATAAATCAATAATACTATCTCTTGATTCTAAATTCAATAAATTCTCTTATTTTTACACGGTAATTTTTAAGTCTTGAATCCCAAATTACATAACCTTTAACTTAAGTTACCGAGCGAACAGTTGCTACGTTTGTTATGTAGTAGCAACAGTTTTAGGAGGGGGGTGTTACATCCAGCGATTTTCACTCTCTGTTTATTTGGATATTGATAAAAAAAATTTTATTTTCTCTCTCAAAATTTTTAACCGTAGTACGACCTTTTCTCAGGTCGTAAAATCTAACTTATCGGTCTTTTGTATATACCGAGTTAGACGAGTTCGTAGGTCCTCGAGTTTTATGATTACCAGATGTAGAAACATAGCACTACGCAGGCGCGGATATCTGTGCGGGCCTTTCTTTAAATATTTAAATAATTTTTGTTATCTACAGTCCTTCTCGGAAAATAATTTTTTTTTTCTATCGTCTCCAAGTGCGTGCAATCTAATAAAAAGTTTACGACTTCCTCAATTTTTCTATGTGCTCTGTGTTCTTATCCAAAATAGTAAAACTGTGGGGACCCCTCTCAACTTTCATGATTTTCCCAGGCTGAATGAATAGAGCATGCATTCTTTTAGTATTAATATATTAAATATATTTTGGTTTATTTTAGTAATTTTAATACATTTGCACTGTATTACTTTATTAAATAATAATGTTTTACCATTAAGTAAAATCCGTACGATTTACTGTAAAATTTAATAGCGTGTTATCAATCTTTTTAGATACCCATGGTAAAGAATTTATAATCATTTATTAATTTAAATAATAATTATTTTTTCTTTGTTCATGAATAATTATGCGTACACAATGGTACGTGCTCTTTTAATTATTTGCTAAATTTGCCAGTTAATTAATGAAATTAAAATCAGTTTGAAAAATAAACAATTAAATTTATTTAAATAATTTAAATATGATGAATGTAAATTCTTTCTTTGCGTTATAGGAAATTTTATGATTAGTTTTATTAGCTTTCTAATTATATTTTCATAATAAAATAAATTGTTAGGTAATAATTATATTACATTAAATAATTTTATATTATAGTTTTACTTTTTTTTT
>JAYJLV010105156.1:0-11706 GCA_036873485.1 Torymus texanus | reverse complement strand
TCTCTTTCTCTCTCTCTCTCTCTCTCTCTCTCTCTCTCTCTCTCTCTCTCTCTCTCTCTCTCTCTCTCTCTATCTCTATTCTCGGTTCCCGCGCACGCTGAAAAGCGTAATTATCGAAAGAGAGAGAGAGAGAGAGAGAGAGAGAGGGGGAGAGAGAGACTCGAAAACTATCGAAGCCCCGTATAATTAACCACTAAAAACGCCCGACTGCAAAAACGCTTTCTGCGTTTGCCGCAAATAAGAAATATCCGTACGGCTACGAGTCTCTCTCTCTCTCTCTCTCTCTCTCTCTCTTGTTCCGTCTCTTCTCTCACGCAGCACGCGCGCACGCGGTATATACATAAGCGGTTTTTTGTCGGGTTGCGCGTGCTTTGGTATCCTTCGGGCAGAGGCCCATTCAAATGTCCCGCCACAGCGTACGTATGTATGTGTATGGCTGATTGTCGGAGAGCGCGTAATTCAAATTAATTATTTGCATAGCTCGAGGCTGGCATAATTAAGGCTTTCATGGTAGCGTCAACAATGCGCTGTGAGTGCGCGCGCAGAGTCGAGAGATTAGATTTTCTGCGATCTGGCTGTTTGATCGTTGACGTTCTTTACGTCTCCGTGATTCGAACGTTTTACTCGTTTTTGGGGATCTTCAAAGGTTATATATGTAATTCGAATGAAATATGGTCAATGTTTCAATACCGTAATGTACTGCTGAGATTATTGTTTAATATACAAAAAACTAGAGATTTATATTGATGCGGTACCTTAGTATTTCAAATGATCCAACAAATATTCAGAATAATTTATTTTTTGTTATTTTAACTGCTATTAGCTCATTAAAAATCAGTAACACAATTTTACTTAACAATCTAAAGTTACATTCAAACTAAATAACTACAAGTATAATTTTTAAAATCATATCACATTTACATAAAACTATTACATTCCCTCTTTTAACTTTTTTTTTTCAAACGCACGCCGTAGTATCTCACCTTTCTAACCCATTTACCTCACTCTCACAGTTCAAAAAACGTCTTCGGCTGCGCAAACAATCAATTCTATAAATAGAACGCAAACAAAATCAAAATACCACTTGAGCGTAAACTGTTTCTCCGGCACTTTCACCACTCGCGCGCGCTATGCTATTCAATAACGCTAGAGCAGCCGGAGCTTTTCAATTTGCGCGTCGCCGGCAAAAATCAAAAACCCAATAGAGCGAGACGCAACGCTGCTTCTTCTCTCTCTCTCTCTCTCTCTCTCTCTCTGGCTTTTTGCGCTCACCTATACACTCGCGCGTAATTGCATCTTTAAACGCGAGCGCGTTTAAGTTTCTTTTGATTTACGGGCGGAACTTCGGACGCGAAGGAGGTTGCTTTGCGTTTCAGAACGAAGGGGAGAGAGAGAGAGAGAGAGAGAGAGAGAGAGAGAGAGAAGAGCGATGACTTTTGCGCGCGCGCGTGAACACGAGAAAGCTTTGGATTTTCCGAGACGCGTTTTTCATGAGTTATGGAATGCTTTGCTTATAAGGAAGTTCATTTTCATTGTTTCATTGTCGCGGTTTAAATAAAAGAAGCGAACTGTGAATATTTTTTTCTTCGAATTTTAATGTATTTTCTATACAAAAATTAATCTAGAAAAAAAAGAGCATTCGATATAAACTACACCATCCCCATACCAAGCCAATGTCCCACCAGATAATCCCCACCCGGTAAGCCTGACCAAAACAACACAAAAGAATATCGCTTCTTTTCATTAGACCCCGCAAGCTTAGCTTCACGGAACCCGCGGCAACGCCCTCTCCAATAATCGTAAAGTCCAGAAGTCGCGCGGCTATTCACGCGCTCGGTCTCTCGCGCGCATTTATTATCGACTGGTTATTATATGCGCGGCTCGAATTAAAAGGCTTCCCGGTGGTTTTATTGGCCCGCCCGTATGTATGGAGGGACGATAGTTTTGTCGGATAGGTTGTGGCCATGCGGTGGGTCTACTGACGTTGGCTGCTGTGGCTGAAAACTCTGCTTTATTAAGGTTTTAATAATAATATTTTAACGACGATGTTTCCTGAATAAAATTAGAAACTAATTTCTATAAGATTAAATAAAGTGTTTTAACTGCCATTTCAGTGCATAAAATCTACTTATAAATATCTAGACCTCTAAAAAAAATTTATTACAACCACATCTCTAACCCGACCATCAAATCCCTACTTACAGCACCTCTAAACCCTAGCCATCCTACCCTCACATCAATTCTCCCACCTCTTCTCTCTCTCTCTCTCTCTCTCTCTCTCTC
Organism: Torymus texanus; assembly: GCA_036873485.1. NCBI lineage: Eukaryota > Metazoa > Arthropoda > Insecta > Hymenoptera > Torymidae > Torymus > Torymus texanus. The sequence goes on along the minus strand of JAYJLV010105156.1, from coordinate 9,423 downwards.
TCTCTCATCAACAAGCCACTTCACACCTCCCCAAATTCAACTACTCGCCATCGCACCCGGTAACCGTCGCCCCCATCGTCATGCAGCTTCCCACCTCCGATTAACTTATACCTATATATACATCACACATCCAGCCACCGCTGTAAACCTCTTGCATATACGCCGGCCAACATCGAGCGCAGAAGGCGGCGGTGGCTCTTTATTTAGGATGCAAAGCTAATCCGCGCGCTCAGCTCGGGCGTCTTTATTTACGGGCCGCCGATAATGGAAGAAACGTGCGACGACTCGCAAATATCGTGCGCGTCGATCGCCGCAAGTGCAGCGGTTGCGGAGGAGTAGGTGGTGGTATAGGCAGATGGTATAGGTAGGCAGTCCGTTATATGCCGCGTATGTGTGTGTATATATATATATATAGGTGAAATCCCGTTCTAGGGAAGAGCGCAAGTGCACTTATTACGCGCGTCTTGTGCCTTTCCCACGCGGCGCGGGAGTGTGAAAAAGAGCTTTTTGTCCTAGAGATTAGACGAGCTTCTTAGGTGCTATCGGTGCGTGGTGTTGAGAGATACTTATATATAAACGTTATGGTTACTAATTGCTTAGCGTGGTTTATTTGGTTGTCGTTGAGGTGACGAAGTTCATGGGTAAATAGTGACGTGCGTGTGAAGGTAATTTTCGTTAAATTCTTGCATCATTTAATGCTCGATACAATCACATAATTTTATGGTGAAACTCGGTCGTTTTAAATTATTTAATAAAATAATTGGTTTTAGTTAATAAACATTAACCAGCATTAACTAATGCACCGACCATTCACAATTCACCATTTTCATCTTACAAACGATTACCTTTAATATGCGTCAACGTTTTCGTACTACCACCGCCCACATTTTTCCACTATCAACAACTTTCAATACACCTCCCTCACCCTCCTCACAGTCACCCTCGCAAAAATCCCCCACCATTTTCCTATCTCAACGAATCTCCGACAAAACCAGCAACAAAAACCACTTCTCCCTGAAAAAAAAACTTCTGAATACCCTCCCAAAGGAGCGAAACACGCGTTCTCTCTCTCTCCCTTTCTCCCCGTACGAGCAAAAACAAAACGCGCGCGAATCGGAATGACAGGGCAAAGAGCGCGAGTAGTAGTAGTAGGAGTAGGGCTGCGGCTCCAATTACAAGCGGCGCATTTGCTCTCGCGGCAGGTGCGTTTGCTCATTGTAACGTCAGCCACACCGCTGGACAGTCTCGAGCGCGTGTATATACAGCTACCGCGAAAATCTCCCCCTCGAATCTGTCATCTCGCGCTGCACCGACGATGTATGTGTATATATGTGTATGAATAAGGTTGTATGAGTGTATGGGATACGTATATATGTAAATGCGACCTGCGGGTTTGTTCGAGATTGGGTTTGATTCTGTGGCTTACCGGAACAACCGAATAAGTTCACTTCTCGAGTTTCCGAGAAAAACGGGTTTTAATGTTCAAATTTATATATGTACAATTAGGAGAAACGAGATGAGTCGCGATACTTGACTAGTCGATTGACACATTCAAAACACATATTTACACGCTGGTTTCAACAGATTAAGAAGAACTCTAAAAAGTATGGATTTCCCCGATTATTTCGGGAACTGTGGACTTATATGATAGTGTGGTTCGCCTTTATATTAGAGCGTATTCTTTAACTTAATTATTAAACGGATCAATAAATTACAAAATTAACAATTGTTCAATGAATTCTTCTAACTTATTTAAGAAATTTCTATTTTACTGACATTTCTATTAAATTTACGACCATTTGTATTGTACTCGTATTGAACTAATATTGTAAAATTTTAAAATTTTTATAATTTGTAAGTGTATAGGAATTTTTTAAATAAACATATATATATATATATATATATATATATATATATATATCGTAGTTATCATTTATTTTATATATTCACATTGAATTTGAATATATAAAATAAATGATAACTACGATAAACGAAAAAAATGATGGACTTATCTGGTTAGGTTTTGGGTGAATTGTAGCTTTACAGCAATATTTTTGCTACTACTGAAAGTGGTACATGAAAAAGGCCTATTTGAAGATAAAAAATTTGGGGTTATCTCGATTTAAAAAAAAAAGTGAACTTATTCGATTATTCTGGGAAGCCACAGAATTTTATTTTAGCGAGGAATGGAAAGGAAATGTAGGTTTCTGTAAGAGATAAGAGAGGTTTTTGTAAGAGGTTTTAAAGATTCGCAGAGCTTGATTTAATATTGAATTGTTAATATTGAAATGCATTTTTTATATCCTGGTTTTCTCATCTAGCTTTTTGTTTATTTTTTATTAATGAATTTCATTACTCTAAGTATATTATAGTCTAAAATAATCTTGTTATACTCATTTAATCATAAAAACATAATTTTGAACAAGTATCAACATAATATACAGCATTTATACATACACATAATATCTGCAAATTTCTATAATCCAAAACTAAAAATATTTTCACTCGAATCTCGAAGTTTCTCCGTTAAATACACGTTATATGTTAATACTTACAGATCGTCTGAGATATACTACACACACATACACTTCCCCGACTATACCGCGTCATCATAAACCCATCCCGCGCAAACTTAGCATACACAAACACCCGGACAACCCGCAACTTCCACATTCTCAAATTCATCACCTCTTACACTCGCCGTTACATTCCCCCCTCTTCCACCCTCTATCAAGATCCCTCCCAACCACCACCATCCCGTGACATACTCTCCCTCTCACACATTTTACGTACTTATAACATCCTCACGCCACTTGGTCAATAATAATTTACAACGCTAATCCTTTCTATACAACCACGCATTCATTCTCCTCTCCTCCCTTCCAAAAAAGCCTCGCATACGTTCGCAAAAAGTCCCCGCGTCGCACTACTCGCGCTCCTTTCCCACGTTGTCCCGTGTATATATATATATATATAAATACACGTATGTGTGTCTACACACGCGGTCAATTTGCGTCTCGAGCGCGGTGCTGGCCAGCCTCGGCCGTCATAGCGAGCGCATAGAAACGTCAGACGCGCGCCGGTGCGCGTAAAATAAGATGTAGCCTCGCTGATAACGAGACGAGCGCGCACGCGCGCACTGCTAGAGGGATCATCTGATACCGCCCGGAAAGGGTAGGAAGACGTAGAGGGGGAGGGTATACCGCTGGAAGATAGAAATATAAACGATCGCCGCGTGCTTTTTCTAGGTATAAGTGTAGTGCATGGTCAATTTAGTGTATACGTTCGAGGTATGAAGCGGAAAAGCGTGGGTGTTGCAGTGAAAAAAGGGGAGCGTAGGTGAGTTAGATGTAGAGAGAGCATGTGTGGGAGCGCGAATAGTTAAGGAAGCTCGAATTTAATTTGAATATGCTTTCGAGGAAGGAGAGCAGTAAGGTGTGTATATATATATATACATCTATTCAATTTTATGGTAAAGGAGTTCGTGTGAATTTAGCAGATTGCATAATTAAATCGTCAAGCGGTGAGTTTGGCTGAGTTGGTGGGATTTGGATTTTGAGATGTGGGATTTATGGTGCGTAATTATTACTTAATTTTGGATACGAAGCAGCCGAGATATCAATTCAAAGGTATATATTATATATAATCTGAATCGTTCGCATAATCCTTAAACGAAAATTTTATTAGGAACGGATTTTATATGATAATGAATATAAATACATTACGTAATTTTTTAAGGTTTACATAAAATATTATCTAATCTAGAAAGAACTTATTCAGAACAGTGCGTATGTTTGTATAATAGAAATATAATGTTAACAAAAATTGATAAGTTTTTATTGGTACAATGTCTTTAAAAATGAATTCTAAAAATTTTTATGCAAATCGAGTTATACAAAAGAATCGCTAGACTACGAATTCTACGAGAACAAAATATACGGGAGTAAAAGAAACAAATTTAAATCAAAGCTAACTTCTCAGTACCTTCGACATTCTGCAGCCACGACATCCACCGAATCAGAATGAGTTTCAAGGGCGCCGGAAAGCACACGCATACATATACATGCATGCACGCAGAACGCGTCTCCCGTGGTTTTGCCCGGCGGCTCGTAAAACAGGCCGTTAAACGTCCATCTCGTCGTAATTAATTTATGCGAGTGGTGCCAACGTCGCACGTGTAACTATATATATATATATATATATATATATATGTGCGTGTATACAGTAGCGCGGTGGCACCCCTGCTATACCGAACGGTCGCCGCTATAACGATTTTTAATGGAATACATTTACAGAATAATAAGAAAATTTAAATTGTTCAGTTATATCTTATATTAAAGGCAAAATTTCATTAGTATGATAAAAAAATGTCAAATGTCAATATAGTATAGATATACAGTTCTTGTGAAACGCGTGTTCTGCTATGTTCGACATCCTATGTGCAAGCAGCGTAGATTGGGCAATGTCTACCTACTTTACATGAGCTTTTTACACTCGGTTAATGTTCAAGTGTAATTTTCTAATCAAGAGTGCAGTAGTAGCGTTGAACGAGCGCGTGCAACATTCACCTTAAACTTTTCTCAGTCTTATTAGATAGATACCCTATTAGACCTACTTGAATCGGTCGCAATAATACCGATCCCCCTCCTCGTTATATTATCAGCCAATAATATAAAAGATTACCCACAAAGTCAATCAGTACTTAATTAATTAAGCAAAGTAATTGTTAGATTAATCCCGCCGATAAGACGCTAGAGCTCGAATTCCTTCGAGAGCGAGCCGAAAGCACAGAGGCGAGCACGCGCGCGAGTACCGAATTACTTTTAATTAAACGCAGCCGCGCGATATCTACATCTTTCTCTCTTTCCAAACCCTTTCTAACCTAAAGGAAAATCCGAATTAATCGTCCGCACGACACTCACCCGCCGTGAAGCAATAACGCACCTCCTGTGTATGTGTGTGCATGCAAATACGAAGCGCCACGTATATATCTATACACTTGGTATATAAAAACGGCAAGTGGCTTCCAATCGTTGCGCAAAATTAGCCGCTCGTCGAATTATCGCTTCGGCCAGTATTGTAGGCAGGCATATATATAGCGTGTCTAATGTTACTTTTCCGCGTAATGACTGCAACGGGAGAGAATTAATCGTGGATTACGTGAGTGCGTAAGTACGGAGAATGAGAAGCAGTGTTTAAGTTTTAGAGGAGAGGAGAGGCGAGGATCTGTTCGTAATCGCGAGTAATAGCGAGGTATGTTGGCGGTTCTCGGAAGGGCAGTTGAGATGGTTTTAAGGAGGTTCGGGTATATAATGGGAGATTTAATGGATGGTATTTTACGTATTAAAATGAAGGATTATGTCCGTTCTTGCGGTCGTTCGCGGTCTGTTGATTATTTAGTGCTAACTCTTATCTCTTATGTAGTTTATTATTTTCAGTAATTCGATAATTAGACTACGAAGATATTTGATTGTCTTATATATTTAACCTGCATGGTTATTGGGTTATTAAAAGAAATTAAAATAACCTATTTTATAACATTATGCAAACACTTTTCTTTTAACAATATATAAATATTGGAACAATAAATATCGAGCATTAATAATAAATTACCAAAAAACGCTTTAAAATTTTTCTAATAAATAAATAAATTAATTAAAATTCCGTATAGCTGTGAGAGTTGGCTCAGCTGTCTTCGAAGTTCACACGCTTCTTATATTTACACTTATAAGAATTATTGATATTTACACTAATAAGAAATGGAACTTCTGCTCGTCCATGTTATGTTCCAGCATGAGTAGACTTATAAACAAAATTTCAAAATAACTACTTAGTTTAATATCCCAACGCATATGTGTAACAGAAGATCAGTTATAAGTTACGACTGTAGCCAATGTGGCTATAAAGAAGATTAAGTACTTTAATCAAAATCAGCATATAATCAGTCAAATATTGATAATATCTATTGGAACATTAATTCAAGGATTAGAGAGAAAGTTTTATATTTTATAAAAGAAAGTTTTAAAGAAACATATTTTCAAAGTTTTATTGTAAATACACATAAAATGTCATATTCCGATAGCTTAAGATACTTAATAAAATTGCGCAATGTACTTCAATCCACTATTACACGTATGAAGGAGTTTCTTAATAATAATCTTAATGTCAACGTATATGAATATTCTGTAAGAAAGTCAGAATTGAAAGAAACTTACGAGCAATTTAAAAATATACAATTAGATCTTGAAATATTAGCAGAAAAAGAAGATAAAGCAGAACTTTTGGATGAATATGATCGTGCAGTCTGTGAAGATGAATATTTCTATGCCGCAGGATTATTAAATAAACGCATCGAAGAATTTGATATGTCTTCATCGTTTATAGATATAAACAACTCTGTGAAAAAAATTAAAATTGGTAATTTAGAAAACACTAGATTAATATTTTATAATGGTAAAATAGTACCGGTGAAAAGTATATTGACAAATGCACCAGAAACAAACGCATCAGAAACAAACGTATCAGAAACAAACCTATCAGAAACAAAAGGAGCAGAAACAAACGTATCAGAAACAAACGTATCAGAAACAAACGGAGCAGAAACAAACGGAGCAGAAACAAACGTACCAGAAACAAACGCATCAGAAATAAACGTATCAGAAACAAACGTATCAGAAACAAACGGAGCAGAAACAAACGTACCAGAAACAAACGGAGCAGAAATAAACGGAGTAGAAACAAACGTATCAGAAACAAACGGAGCAGAAACAAACGGAGCAGAAACAAATGGAGCAGAAACAAACGGAGCAGAAACAAACGTACCAGAAACAAACGGAGCAGAAACAAACGGAGTAGAAACAAACGTATCAGAAACAAACGGAGCAGAAACAAACGGAGCAGAAACAAACGTATCAGAAAAAAACGTACTAGAAACAAACGTACCCGAAACAAACGTAGCAGAAACAAACGTATCAGCAACAAGCAAAGATTATATGCTAGCTGTAAACACGCATTTGAGAGCACTGTTTGAACTTCCAAAATGTCAATCTGATGCAGATCTATTTCCTTTTTTGAGCGAAATAACAATCCATATAAATGCTTTGACAGATCTGAATCAACCTACCGACCACTGGCACGTTTTACTTATTTACATGGTTCTGGAAAAACTTCATCCAACTCTAAAATCGACGTGGGAAAGTACGCTAAATGGCAAAGGGTTACCTAAATTTACTACGTTAGTAGAGTTTCTCTTTATGAAAGCCACGAACGCTAAAGGAAATTCTTCCTTGAACATACAAAAGAAGAAATCAGCGGTTCGTAGAAATTATCGACATTAAAATAGGAAGTAATTTATTAGAATATTGTATTTATAATAAAATGATCATTCGTAGCCGAATGAAGTTACTCCATACTACCAGTAATTCCTGGCCTAGAACAAAGCGTTTGCATCTTTACCGTCTAACACGATAAGAAACACAGATTTTTTCTACCGTTCTTTTAACCAGAATGTCTTTGTACTGTGCAAGTCAATCGAAAACACATATAGCTATCCATCGTTGATGCAAGTTTTAAATGTATCTATACCGTTCTCTTCCTGGTACGCATTTTGCGCGTCAACTGTGAATGTACATGTATATATTTTTTACAAATTATGTAATAATTATAATTAGACTGCGAAAACACATCATGGTTTTCTGTATAACTTATAAGAATAAATAAATTTTGAAACATTACATATAAACATTTTTTTTTTAACAACATATAAATGTTTGAGTAATAAATATTGAGTATAAACGTTACAGTCAAGTATTTTATTTGGAAAAATAAACAAATGCATTATTTCTATAAATATTCGAAAAAAGCTTTAAAATTTTGCAGATAAGTAACTTATATAAATTAATTAAACTGCTGTATAGCTACTAAAGGTTGTTCAGCCATCTTCGAAATTTGTGACATCTTTTGTTTATACTAATAAGAATTCGAGGAAATTCTACTAGACCACCCGTTGATTTGCGTCGTGAGTAGACCTACAAGTAATATTTAAAAATAAAGCAATAAGTTAGTATCCCAACGGACGAGAAGTGTGTTTGTCGCTCAAAACTACTTATTTATTCCCTTTATTCAGTGTATTGCGTGTGAAACTACTCTATCGACTGCGTGTGTCAGTAGCGTGTTAAAGGTTGAGGTGTCGTGTCGGTTAGAGCAGATGCCCGAAACGATGCAGTGAAATACAACTAGAGTTAAAGTATAACTTAGATAATTACAAATATTACTTACGTCGACTGTTTACCATTCACTGATAAGAATTTTTACATCGGTCTTACAGTCTTATACATTAAATTACTTAATATTAACTTAGATAGTTTATTCAAATACTTATATATGCGAGAGAGAGGGAGGGAGGGAGAGAGAGAGAGAGAGAGAGAGAGAGAGAGAGAGAGAGAGAGAAAGATAACCTAGCCGCGTTCTCGATGACGCCTATCAACGTCTCCTCGGGAGTCGATGGATTCGTTCGTCCTTCGTCCTCCCTGGTACTAGTGTCGTTCTCTTTCTTTCTGCCCTCTTCTTGATTCATTCTTCCCTCTTCTTGATGCATTCCCTCCGTTTTTATGTCTTCGATCAGGGGTTCCTGAGTGGAGGATTATTCCTTCTCGATTGTTCACTTCTTCCCCCCTAATCTGACGTTGGGTCTTCGTACCGATGACTCAGTGCCTCGTGGATTCGTTGTTGGCTGCTCTGCTGACTTGTCATAATCGTTTCCATGCGTCTTTGACATTCACGTTCTGCTGACGTTCCGTACGTTGCTACCGCGGAATCGTGCTGGCCGCGTGCCTCGAATCTTCGGATTTGCGTATTACTCATTATCGCGTGTTTTGCGGGTTCACGGTCGTATTCGTTTGCACCTTGGGAGCTACCATTCATAACAAGTGTTACTAATACAGTATAGATTACAAAATTTAAAAAACGGAAGTTAGGTCAATGTTGATGAACTTCAAAATCACAAAATACACTTCAGAACAGTATTACACGTATATGGAAACATTTCTTAAAGATAATATCGATGTCAATATAGATGAACTATATGTAAGGAAATTAAAATTGGAAGGAACTTTTGGAAATTTCAAAAACTACAAATTGATCTTGAATTATTGGCAAATTAAGAAGGTGTACAAGATTTAAATCATGAAGATCAAAATGCAAAGTGTGAAAACGAATATTAGAAATACACAGGGTTAATAAATAAACGCATAAAAAATTTAATTTGTTTTCGACGTCTATAAACGTTGGGACATCTAACCAGGAGAGTGCACTACCTTCGGGTCCTGGATTTGGCTCAAACTTTGGTATAAGTTTTTGGGTGTAGAAATATAATGAAAGTTGCAATATTAGATCCTAACGCTCAAAAAAGCTAAAGTTCTCGAC
>JAYJLV010105135.1:0-11707 GCA_036873485.1 Torymus texanus | reverse complement strand
AGAGAGAGATAGAGAGAGAGATAGAGAGAGAGATAGAGAGAGAGATAGAGAGAGAGATAGAGAGAGAGATAGAGAGAGAGATAGAGAGATAGAGATCGAGAGATAGAGAGATAGAGAGAGAGATAGAGATAGAGAGAGAGATAGAGATAGAGATAGAGATAGAGATAGAGATGGAGGTAGAGATAGAGATAGAGATAGAGATAGAGATAGATAGATAGATAGATAGATAGATAGATAGATAGATAGATAGATAGAGATAGAGCTAGAGATAGAGATAGAGATAGAGATAGAGATAGAGATAGAGATAGAGATAGAGATAGATAGATAGATAGATAGATAGATAGATAGATAGATAGATAGATAGATGGGTAGATTGCATTCCTGCATATTTAGTGGATAAACATATTGGCGCAGTGCAGCGCAAGATGAATTTGCGCATAATCAGTGGATGGCGGACATTTTCAAGAGACACGGTCAATGTACTTTCAGGGGTTCCTCCGATCAAGTTGCTAGCTCTTGAGCGGAAAGAAATCTGGGTCGAAGAGGAAGAGTAGCGGCTAAGACCAGGACACTTGGCCGAAGAAGAGAGAAACATCATACAAGCGAAAGCAAGAGAGACCCTTTTCAAGAGATGGCAAGGGGAATGGGATACGTCGAAGGAAGGGAAGATGGACGCACAAGCTCATACGAAAGATCAAGGGTTAGGTACTCCGAGAACACGGCTCGATGGAATACCGCCTCACGCAAGGACTCAGCGGCTACGGGTGCCTTGGAAGATATCTAGCCAAGAGAGAGCATAGACCCAATAGCAACTGCCGATTATTCGGAGAAGAAGAAGACGGGGAACATACGATATTCGCCTACCCCGTACAAGAGCAGGACAAGAGGGAACTGGCAGCACAAGTCGGTTCGCTATTGTCCAAGGAGAACATAATAGTGACCATGCTCAAGTCGGTAGACAGTTGGGACACGATAGCTTCCTTTATCAGGAAGGCAATCAAGATCAAAGAAGAAAAAGAGAGAGAAATGAGAAGAAAAGACTGATAGGCTTAGAAATACAGCATTTGAAGAGGGGTCCTCCGGGACCAGAACAAGCCCCACCGAAGTAATACTGAAAAGGAGTTCCGGTGGGTGCCAGATACTGCAAGGGCTTTATACGAGGGGGGGTTTTAGTCGGTAGGAATTTCGACACTACCCACTTCGTGGGTATCTCATGCAAGATTTCTCCTCCTCATGCCCAAAAAAAAGATAGATAGATAGAGAGATAGATAATGATTTATTTCTCTACATTATGTTGTACAATTAACAATATAAGGGATTATATATATATATATATAAGGGTCATTTCACGTCAAATATTGGAAGTGAAAATTTCAAAATTGCTCAAAATTTTTTACATATTCCAAAATAACCCCAGAACATATCCTTAAAGTTTTAGAGCAGAATATTCAATCGTTCAAAAGTGAGAATTAATTGAAATTTTAAAAATAATGAACTTTTTCATAAATGTTCGATTTTCATGATTTTTTAACTCAGAAATGTGATACTTCTTGTATAGCACATAAAATGGGAAAAGTTTATAAATTATGAGTAGAATTACATAGAATTTTTACAATTTCATCAAACAAATTTTTGTCTTTCATCGGTGAAAAGCAATCCTTCAATTTATGTAAAAGGCGTACTCGACAGAACCAATTTTTTGTATTAAAGTCCAAACAGTATATTTAATTTATTATCTTTAAGAAAACAATTTGTTTTTGATGGGATAAGGACACAGAAATAAGCTATGGACTTTTAAAGAATAAAAAAGCAGAAAACACATTTTTTTCGTCTGTTATGAGCATACCTTAATTTGCAAAAATTCTGGGGTATTCTACTTAGAATTTATAACGTTTTCCGTATTTAATGTGCTATACAAAAAGTTTCCCATTTCTGAGTTAAAAAATCATGAAAATTGTAAAACACATTTTATACCACTCTAACCTCAAAATTATAACTTTAATATGATTATTCGGCTCTCGTGGTATAAAATACTGTATCATAATGTACTATTTTGCCTTTTTTTATTCTTTAAAAGTCCAAAGCTTATTTCTGTGTCCTTATCCCATCAAAAACAAATTGTTTTTTTAAAGATAATAAATTAAATATACTTTTTGGACTTTATTACAAAAAATTGGTTATGTCGAGTACGTCTTTTACATAAATAGAAGGATTGCTTTTCACCGATGAAAGACAAAAATTTGTTTGATCAAATTGTAAAAATTCTATGTCATTCTATTCACAATTTATAAACTTTTTCCATGGAACAGTTGCCGATACCATCAATAACCGCATGCTCCCGATCCATTAAGTAAAACGCTATCCAACGGATGGCCAATCTGGAGAGACCGTAGTCAAGCAACTTTTTAAGAAGTCTGTCATGACAGACTGAATCGACGGCCTTACTAAAGTCAAAAAGAAGTAGATGGGTGACCTGTTGTTTTTCAACTCCAAGTCTGATGTCATCAGTCAGCTTAAGTAGGTATGACTCCGTGCTATGTCCCGAGCGAAAACCAGACTGGAGCGGATCTAGGTATAGACGAGATTCAAGGTAAGCAGAGAGTTGTCGTTGGGCTAGCCATTCAAGAGCTTTAGACAAAAAGCTTAAGAGTGATATTGTTCGAAAATCACTAATGCACGAGGAAGAACTTACTTTACTCAAGGCAATCACGATAGACTTCTTCCAATCACATGGGGAGAGTGCTTCACGCAGGGATCGATTCAAGATCTTACAGATAATAGGCGCTAAGAAGTGGAGAGCAAGTTGTATTACGTGCTGAGGGATATCATGTGGCCCTCTGGCCTGGATCTTAAAATTTGTCACTGCGGCTACAACATTAGAAATTTGAAAATCCTCAAATGAGAATTGCTCATTGTGAGTAGATGTGGCCAAAGAGTGCAGGAAATCAGCGACAGGTGGGGCGTCTTGGTCGAGCAAGACACTCCTGAAATGAACATTGAGCTCAGTGGTGGTGAAAGGTAGTGCGAACGACTTCTTATTAGAGCCAGAGATACCGAGATGTGCAAGCTCGCCCCATATATCAGTGGCGTCAGTAAGCGAGGAGAGACGACTGTGATGGAAGTTTAATCTCGCCTCGTCAATGTTACGATGAGCTACATCACGTGCCTGTCTGTAGGCTGACAAGTCCAGTGGCAGTCTCGTCCTAGGAAAGCATCTGTAAAGACGATCGCGCTCTTGAATCATAGAACGATGTTCAGTGATAAACCATGGATGGCATTTTTCACTTGGTGAAATGGTTTTTATAGGAGCGAGTCTCTCGATTGCCCCTTTGATGTGTGTTCGAAGGACAGAGACGGACTCTTCAAGTGGGGCTGACTCGACCGCGGACCAGTACAATCCTTCAAGATAGTCAGTGAGAGTATCTGCACATATGGCCCTGTAATCACGATAAGTGAATAAATATTTAGAAGGCTTGGGCGTGTATAGATCTAAGGTGGTCGTGAGTAGGTCGTGACCATCTGCAAAGGGCGACTCGGATTTCCAGAAATCAACAACTTTGTCCTGTTTGTCCACTAGGCAGAGGTCGTGCCAAGTATTAGAGGCATCCCTATGGTAAGTAGTGCCATAAGGGATGCTGTGTAGCCCATTCTCATCAATGACCCGGCGGACGAAAGTTGCATCTCCAGACGAACAGAGCTGATCAGCATTGAAATCCCCCACTAGAATTTTTGTACTATAGTCGTGCATGTAAGTGGGTATTTTATCAATAAGGTATGTTCCTTGAATGAAGAGTACGTGCGGGGGGCGATAGACTACCCCAGCAAAGCATGGAGGGTGACCTACAATATTCATCTCACAAAGTAGATACTCTGGTTTGCCAGGCTTACCATTCCAGATGCCCTCAGATGAGCAAAGGATAGTGGCAAAGATATAATTGTGAATAAACAGAGCAACTCCGCCACCATTTTTATTTCGATCACGACGTCGGAGAACATAGTTGTCTAGGTGCACTATCGAACTAACATCTGGGTAAGGATCAAGCATAGTCTCCGCGACCGCTATGATGTGAAAGAAGGACAGCGTTGATAGAAAAAATTTAAGCATTTCCATGCGTTTCTTGGGAGAGTTAGCATTAAAGTAGCAGACTCTTAGGCCATGGTTCTCAGACGCGGATATGTGAGATGTGTGTGAGTGAGGTAGACATGATGGTATGAGATGGATAGCACTAAGTGAGCGATGAGAGAGTGATGAGCCTATTCTAAAAAAGACTTGAGTTCTTCCGCAGTAGAAAAAAGTGACGCTTGGTCTTCTCTCTTCTTTTTCATATAAATATGACCGTGGTGTACGAAGGCGTAGGGAGAGAGGGAGAGAGGGAGAGAGGGAGAGAGGGAGAGAGAGAGAGGGAGAGAGGGAGAGGGAGAGAGGTGAAAATTTATTTGCCTTCACAGCAAAACTTAAAATACATTAAAAATGTTAAGAAATAAAATACAAATATAAGATAAAATACAATATAAAATAAAAAAAATAGGCATCCAGCACTCATAAAACAAAGAATACAACTTAAAAACAATGTATAAAACATGCAGTCAAGGTAAATAAAAATATAAAACATGGAATAAAACATAAAACAATGTATAAAATACGCAGTCAAGATAAATAAAAATATAAAACTTAAAAATATTAAAAATATTGTAGACATTACAATTTCTATTAAAATACTGGAAAATCTTAAAAACTAGTAAAAACAGAAAAATTCAGAGTCAGTGTTTAGTCAGCATCACAGTGATATCACAGTCATCAATTTATCGATTTCTATATCTAGTCATACTTATAGCTAATCTATGTAAATCGTTGTCGCTGGCACCTCCAGACCGCTTCTAGGACTCGCGATCAAGAAGATATTGACGCACCGCCCTCTTGAATGTGTTGTATGATGGGATGTGGCGCAGGGAGAGGGGAAGTGAGTTCCAGAGGCACGCGCCCTGAACTTGAAAGGACCTCTCGCCCGTCTCACAGGAAACCGAAGGAAGCTTTAGCTACGGCTGCCCTCCCCTGCTGAAGGGCCTAGGATTGTGCTTCTCGAATAAATCAGCCAAATAATTGGGCTCTCGCATGCGTGTAATTTTGTACAAAAGTGAGGCTGTGAAATAAAGTCTATTAGAGACCAATCGAAGCCAACCGATGCGCCTCCAGTAGGGGGTGATGTGTACGTCTCTTCTGACACCACAGATATATCTCACTCCTATATTACTTAATCGATCTAATCTCGTCCGTTGCTCGTGCTAGATATTGATATTGATATTGATAAATTTATTTCTGTACATTATGTTGTACATTTTAAAATACAGAGAGAAGTATAAATAGTATGCCAGTTTTAAGTTTTACGCAAGCAAAATACAGAGTAAATAACGCTTAATACGTACAATGAATAAATATATGTGTATGTTTTTCTCAAGCCGTAAACTAGTGTTAAAAATAACATAATACCAAGTAAAAAAGCCAAAAAGATAAAAAACAGAAACATAGTGAAAGTAGCAAGAAAATTTAATCGCACAGACAGAATATAGTTGTGTTATACGAATTCGAGGAGATGATGGTGAAGTCGTGATTTAAAATGAGGGATTGAGGTGATATCGCGGAGATGAGATGGTAATGAGTTACACAAGTAAGCAGAGCTGATGTGAAATTATCTTTTAAGTGTCACAGTTGGAGATGTCCAAGACTGCCGCATTGCCCCTAACTGGGCGTGTAGTGAGACAGAAGTTGAAAAAAGCCAACAGGTAAGATGGAGTAGCGGTGTTGAATAGCCTGCATAGTAGATTGTCTGCAAAATACTTTCTTCGTGCAGATCTGGTTAGCCAGCCAAGTTTGCGTCTGTAGGGTGAGCTATGCTCACTCCTTCGTACACCATAGATGTACCAAATACCCTTGTTCACAAGCTTTTGGAGTTCTTGATCTAAATCCGATGTCAGGTCACAGTAAGAAAGACAGCAGTAATCTATGATGGGAAAGAGAAGCATTAAAACTAGGTGCTTACGTAGCTTGAGATTCGTGCTCTTCCTGAAATAGTATAGCCTGTACATGAGGGAGCGTACACGTTTGCACGGCTGTGCGACATGGTCTTCCCAAGAGAGCTTGGAGTCCAATATCACTCCCAAGATCCGTAGCGAGGATTCGAAAGCGATACGCTCACCACCTATGTCTATGTAGTTTCTGGCCTCTGATGATGATCTATTTATATAGTATGGTGAGCCAACAGCTATTGCTTTGGTCTTGCCAAAGTTTAGCCTGAGACGATTTTGAGTAGCCCAACTCATGATACGGATGGCATTTGCACTCATTATATTAGAAGAATGATCGAGTTCTCCTAGTGGGCAGCGAATATAGACTTTAAGATCGTCCGCGTACATGAAATGGAAGACATTATGATCGAGGCAGAGAGATATATCATTGACATAGATTGAACAAAGTAAGGGACCTAGCACAGAGCCCTGAGGTACTCCCGTATTAAGCTTTAAGTAGGTGGAACAGTTACCAATGCCATCAGTAACCGCCTGTTCCCGACTAGTTAGGTAAGATGCTATCCAGCGGATGGCCAGTCTGGATAGACCGTAGTCAAGCAGCTTTTTAAGAAGCCTGACATGATAGACTGAGTCGAACGCCTTACTAAAATCAAATAATAGTAGTAGGGTGACATGCTTTCTCTTAATTCCGATTCTGATGTCACCAGTCAGTTTAAGCAGGCATGACTGTGTGCTATGTCTCAAGCGAAAACCAGTCTGAAGCAGATCTAGGTATAGTCGAGATTCTAGGTAAGCAGAAAGTTGCCGATGGACTAGCTATTCAAGGGTTTTAGACAAAAAACATAAGAGAGATATTGGGTAGAAATCGCTTAGGCACGGGAGAACTCACTTTGTTTAGCGCAATCACGATAGACTTCTTCCAATCACAGGGGAAGAGTGCTTCCTTTGAGATGTTCAGTGAGTACAGATGAAGTGATGGAATGAAATTTTTAGTGCTGTAATCGTGCATTAGAGTGGTGCTTTTGTCGACGAAGTCAGTTCCTTGAATGAAAGGCGCATGCGGACGATATACTACCGCAGCAAAACATGGAGGATGACCTACGATTTTAATTTAACAGAGTAGATACTCTGATTTGCCGGGCTTACCATTTCAGATGCCATCGGATGAACAAAGGACACTGGCAGAGATAAAATTATGATAGAATAAGGCAACTCCGCCACCATTCTTGTTACGGTCACGACGTAGACGCACATAGTTGTCAAGGTGCACTATCGAACTGGCATCTAGGTTGGGATCAAGCTTAGTCTCCGTTACCGCTATGATATGACAGCAGGAGCGCGTAGAGAGAAAAAATTTCAGCATTTCATTGCATTTCTTGAGAGAGTTTGCGTTGAAATAACAGACTCTCAAGCCGTGGCTCTGAGACACAGACATGTGAGTTTTATGTGCTTGTGGCGTACACGTTGATATTGGATGAATATCATGAGGTGAGTAATGAGAGGGTGGAGAAGCTATTCTAAAAAAGATTTGAGTTCTTGAGCAGTGGAGATGAGTGTCGCTTGGTCTTCTTTCTTCTTCTTCATGTAAATGTTACCATTGAGTACGAAGATTACATAGACTTTTTTTTAGCTTCTGTGCAAGCAGTTATACGAAAACGATGCAGGTCTACTGGTAGCAGCTCTTTGATATTGATAAAGGAATGTGGCAGCGGCGGTGAGGCATTTGCCTGAACTAGCAGTTCGGCGCTGAGCTGCGACGTGTGCATTTTCCCCATTTTTATTTTGTCGTTAAGGAGTGACATAGCCAAGGTATGCGACGATAGCGCAACAATTAGCGGTGCAGTCCTGGACCTTGCAACAACACTGGATGACTTAGAAGCAGATTGCGGAGCCAACATTGGAGGGTCTTCAGTATTTCCGTTCGGCAGTTCTTCAGCAGTAGTAACAGATGCGGCTCGGTCTAGTGGATCTGAGGGTGGTTTCTGTCGCATCACCCGCATGTGTAGGATGTCACGCTCAAGGAGTTCTGTATAGAGGAGCTTTAGAGCAGCGTAGACAGCGCCTTTCTGGGAGGTAGTGTCGGTGATGGGAAGCCCCGTGTTTACCAGCTCGTTTGAGAGACTACGTTGAGTGGCACTGAGGTTCTGAACGTCGTGCTCAAGTTTTTCCATCCGTCTGATGGTAGAACTATCAAGAACAGTGTTAGAATTGGCTATACAGAGCTCATCGTACTGGCAACGGAGGTTGGCAGTGTCAGACTGCACTTGTGTGATAGCTGCTTCAGCAGCCGACAGGCGAGTCGAGAGAAGTAGCCAGTCATCTAAAGGTGATAGCCTTTTTTCCAAACTGGTCATATGATTGGATACTTCCTCAAGCCGTGTGTCAAGAGCGGCTTTCACTTCCTAGACAGAGAGAGAGAGAGAAAGTGAGAGAGAAAGAGACAGACTACCGTTCACACAGAGGGCGATTTGGGAGTTCACGTTTGTCACTCTGCTTGGTTCGATAAAAGAGATTATTCTTCCTTTCTTTACAATAAAGAACCCATTTCTTAGACAGATATTTTTCTCGGCCATCCTAACTGACAGAGAACGTAGTTGTCAAAACCATCTTCTCTGGATTTACTCCCGTAACAACAACACCCCACCATCCACAGTCAAATAGATCACTAGAGCGGAGTCACGCGCTACTATCCGATTTCATTAGAAATCATACGAGTGATTGAAGTGACAAGGATAGAGTAATACCCTTCCCGATGCAGGTGTACAATACATCTGTCTATTCTACCACAGGATGGACCCCTTACGACTTTATTTATGGACGAAATTAGCAGACGAATTTCTTCGACAAACCTAAGGGTCGTACGTTTGCGATCTGCTAACAGATCTAATAAATATCAGACATGTTGCAAGGAAAAACATAATATCGCTAAGAAACGTGTTAAAAAAAGATGACAGGATATGGTTCTATTGGAAAAAAAGTTTATACAAAAACTTTTATTCATTCAAAATATTAGATATCAGGCCCCGTAAGTCCAAACCAAAGGCACATTGATAGAAACCCTAAAACACAGGTATTTTGTTTTTTAATGAAGCACATTATCTTAAAGTTTTAATAAAATTTTGAGTCAAATTGTAGCCGGTAAATTCCGTTTTTGTGTCGAGCGATTTTCGAGCTTTTTAGTTTCCCTTTTATATTAGTTATTTCAGGGTTATTACTATATTTCGGTGTAGTTTTTCGTTTAATATTCTTATTCGATTTTTTCTATTCTAAATCCTTTACTGGGTACATCTATAGATTCGTATTATGATAATATTTTTCAAATCGAAAGCGCTAGTGAAAATATGTTCTTTCTCCCTCTCACACTTCATTGTAAGAAATCTGCCTTCTCTGTGCTATAAGTATCTAAAACTAAAAGTTTTGACATGTGCACGTAAACTTTTAAGGGTATCATATTTATCTTTATCAAGATCTTCATTTATAAAAATATTTGAGTGATCCAGGGTATGACACAGAAATCTAACAAGAAGGGAAAGATTATAATCATACTACAAAACTTGGAATATCAATTTTTAATGTAAAAACACAGAATTAAGTATGGCGAAACATAAATCTTTATAAAATATTTACAAAATCTATGATACTATTTCCTTATGCTCACCACTATAATTTTCCCTTGTTAGGTGAAAAAAGTGATATTCTCGACTTTCAACAAGTCTTGACAAAAGAACAAGAGGAAGAAGGGGAATGATGTAAGGGAGAGCCCAAGAATCTTCGCGGACTGCAGGCATAGGCAGCGTAGAGA
The DNA here is from genome assembly GCA_036873485.1 of Torymus texanus. Lineage (NCBI taxonomy): Eukaryota > Metazoa > Arthropoda > Insecta > Hymenoptera > Torymidae > Torymus > Torymus texanus. The sequence goes on along the minus strand of JAYJLV010105135.1, from coordinate 1,881 downwards.
TTAAAAAAATAATCTGCTGTGCCGAGGTTGGTTTCAGGAATTTTAAGTATTGCGATGGTTGTAGTTACATAGAATTGTTCGAGAATAATAAATTTTTTTGTTTAAATAATAATTATGTTGCAAATGTAAAAATATCGATAAGGAAAGCAAAACCATTATAGAAGCGGTAAACGTTCGGGATGAGATAGCGTATGTAAAAAAAGTCCAGAAAATTGCTGCCGATATCTGGCAAATAACTCTTCCCAATTTAATGGTAAATATAGATCTCAATGCTCTTTTATCAAACGGCACACTTTCCGAATAGCACTTTTATTGCGACATACGATGAACTTAGAATTTCGGCGGCCTCTCTAGAATGGAATTTAGAAGTAGATCAGTAGGAAAATCTGCGGTCATTTACATCAGCGACCGCGATAGAGTCCAACTCGCAGACGAAAAATAAACAATTCTCCAAATGTCTGATTAGTGTCAATAATGTGCTACCCTCGAAAATTTCATCCCCGCCGATTGTGGTCGTGACGACCAACGTTGTTATTACAGTAACTACGACTTTAAGTACATATATGCGCACGAATACCTCAATTTTAGTTGCATATTCACAACATGTAGTTCAGCTGGTAATTTTAGCACAAAGCATTTTATTAGTAATATTAATCTTTACGGTAATATTACTTTACTCCTTTTTAGGCAAGACTTTCGTCCTAAATCAGGGATGGGGTTTCTTTTTAATGCGATTGAGTCAAATTCAAAGAGATAGGATGAGGAAAAGGGATTGAACTCTCGTAAAATCAGGATAGCCGATATCGACTTCTGAAGCTCTACTTCCTAGTTCGGAGGGGGTTGGGTATACTAGGGTGTAGAGGGATAAACAAAGCCAGGATAGCCGTTTTCGACTTCTGAAACTTGTTTAATAAGGATTGGGTAAGGTAGAGGTTGAACTTAAGAAAAACCAGGATAGCCGATATCGATTTCTGAAATTTAACTTAAGTAGGGTAAGGTTTGGGTATGACGTAGAAAGATTTTGAATAAATAAAAAACTAAATTTTTTACGCAACCTATAGGAGGTAATGGGTAAATGAAGCCAGGATAGCCGCTTTCGACTTCTGAAACTTCATTTAATAAGGATTGGGTAAGGACAGGACAGGGTAACAGGGATTGAACGTAAGAAAAGCCAGGATAGCCGATATCGACTTCTGAAAATCCGTCTTAACTCGGAAAGCTTCATTTAAGATAGGGAAGGCTTGACTTGGAAATAAAAGCTTGAGCCAGGATAGTCGATCTCGACTTCTGAAACTCTTACTTAAAAAGGAGACAAAAACTTTAAGGCACTAGTGACTTACTTTTATTAGCTTTTACCAGACCGAAACCTGGGAATGATCTAATTTTTACAGTGGAAAAACGCTCGTTTAAAAGATGATGCTCCTCCTTGCAAAAAACTGCGATCAAAATCGTTGTTGAAATCTTCGGCCTATCAGTGGTCGTGAAAAACTTGAACATCAGTCTATTTATAGTTTTTGTCGTTGTTTTAGTATTCTTGTTGTTAAGAGGGTCGAAAAGCAGGGCCCAATCATGCGGGCCGACATCCCTTCCAAACGCCACATTTTAGTCGAGAGGGGAGAACTTTTACATAGAGAGCGAGCGCTCATCCCTTCTCTAGGATTCCTTTAGGCGGCTCGTATATCCTTCTCCATGTGCGAGAGAGAACGCTATATTGCGGAACGAGGAAGGAAGATGAGAGAGAAACCAGATATTCTCTTCTCTCTCACGTTGTGCTTTTTCGTAAAGTTATCTGACATTTTCTTTAAAATAATAATAATCGCATTTTATTAAATTATTCATTACCGTACTTTAGTAGATTTTATTCTAATAAAGTATTACAAA
>JAYJLV010105124.1:0-11708 GCA_036873485.1 Torymus texanus | reverse complement strand
CATTCACCTTGTTAACTATTCGAATTTAGATCACTTGGTTAATAATATATTTTATTATTAAAAGAGTGTCCTACACATTTAACTTCATATTTTTTTTTACATTGAAATTGCAATCCGATATGAAAATCAATATGAGGATTACAGTTCGCTGGCAAAGCTATTCATCTGAATAATGCCAAGTGCAAATGTCCTTGTTAGTATACTTCAGTTATCTAAAACCAATAGAGCTCAACTTCGCTGAAAACGAAGTAAAACTTAATAAACCGAGGTGTTATCTTATCACGTCATCGTAAAGATATATAAATAATGACAAATTTCATATTTTTTTTTACTTGGAAAAAGAAAACCAAGATCAAAAACACATCACCTTAGCATTACAAACTTGAAAAAGAAAACGACACTATACTCGCATCGCGCGACGCATTTTCATTGCGCGATAATGTTGCGATGTAATGCAAGTGGGGGGTCGAGCCGTGTGGAAGAATATTATTCGATCTCTGTCTCTTTCTCTCTCTCGCGCGAGCGAACGAACGAACGAGCAAAGCCGCGGGCGTGTTTTGTTTTTACAATGAGAAAAGACATGCTGCATGCACACACATATATATATATATACATGCGCCTTGCGGTTTGCAATGGGAGATACTTGCGTGCGCGTGTGTAACGAGGAGAGTTGACAGATAACGATTCTGCGCGCTCGCGCTGTTGTTTGGCATGGAATTTCAGAGAGTTCGCCGGTTGATTACGAAGGTGTGAGCTGCGGTTTGCACAGCGTAAGATCTTGATAATATAAACGCCGATCTTGCGTGCGTTATCTTTTCTGTGTGTTGGTAATATTGTGGTTGGTTGTGTTGTGTGCGGGTGATTATATATTAACAAAACAAGTTTATTTACGTTAGTATATATATATCGTTTGAGGTGTATATACATTTTATTTTCTTTGAAATAATGAAATTTGCGATGACACGTGAATGTAAATACGTTGTAATACAAGTGTTTGTCATCGTAAAGATGATTAGTAGAAATCAGTTATTTTGCATTGTTGGAAAAACAAAAGAAACTTGATTGGAACAAAAATGAGATGCAACAAAAAATTATTATTATTTTTCATGTGGTTGTAACAGAAAAAGTTATCGGTATACTTGCAAAAATATGAGAAACACAATGTCGCAATATATGCAGAACGATGTATTTGTTACATGTGCAGTACCAAACTATATTTACGTTGATTACAAATGAGAACAATATTGACAAAAGCAGTTTTTGACGATAGTAATTGAGGAATTGTTAAATGGAGGCGCATAGCAACAAAACATAAACTGTCTTTTCAGGAAAATAAAGTTCGATTCTAATTTTAGACGGGACAGAACAATGCCTTTTCTTGAGCATAAATTATCATTCGATTGCTCCTTCAAAATAAAAAAAAAAACAACTCTTTTGATCGTTTCATTTATGTTATCTAACAGAATACAAATTACGACACTAAAAAGCTTATTGCTAAAAAAACTGATATTGGGTATAATAAATTTTATTTTAATGGCCGATCAAATCCGTTGCGTAAATAATTATCTCTCTATATGCTTTACATTGTTTTTTGTTATATATTTTTTTGTTTTTTCCAGATCAAGAAATTTCTTAATTATCGATGAAATATGATTGAAAACCAATCAATCTTCTTGTTGTACTTTTTTTCTCGTTAATTACTGATTAAAAAGTACGTAAAAACTTTGAAACAAAAGGTCTCAAACTTTGTCATTGGCCAAACACGGTCACCTATCAATCATCTCTGTTATACAACGAAAAGTAATTTTTTACGCACTTCAACAAAACTTTCATCTCCTTTAAACAGATCTTCGCAATATACCTCTTAAATCACAAAATAAAGACAGGCAAATTACGGCAGTAGTAGACAACAATGAAAAAGCATTTAAGGCAACAACGATCTGACAAAAAAAAAAAAGCGCGCTCAATTACGCGCGGCAGTCTCCCTGTCTATATAATATGCATCGTCATTAACATCACGCCGCACACGCACGCAACGCCAATTTAGAAAAACCCACAAAATCGCGAAACAACACCTCATTAAAATCCGCACAACTGCCTCATTTTCTCCCTATCGCGTACATATATATACACACACGCAGCGCAGACACGACGCGCACTACTTACAAGAAAAAATTCTCGCGCAGCCAATTACATGCTAACCGCCGCTGCCGCTACCGCTAAAGAACGAACAAAGTCGCGCGAGCCGGAAAGTTGCAAAAAGCGTGGAAGCGCGAAGGAGAGAGATTCAGTGGCGTATACACGCGGCATTATATGAAGAAGCTCAGTCGCGCGCATTACACCGTTGAATATATATATATATATATATATATATATATATATAAATACGTATAACATGTACCCACACGTGTGTTGTGGTGTACAGTAACGGCGGGTTGTAAACGAGCGAGCGAGCCGAGCTTTTCAGAAGCAGCGCAGCGCGAGGAGATCGCGTTGGCTCTAGCTGCTGCGCGTTATAGTCGAGGTTTTTCTCTCTCGTGCACCGTCGGGTTTTCTATTTTCCTGGCGCATATACGCGTGTCTCTCTCGCTACTTTTTATATATATATATATATATATATATATACATGCGTGTATATGCGTGTAGTGGCGCATATAGTGGAGGGAAACGGAGCTTGCGAGAAAGTTGCAGACGGGGATTATTATTTTTGCAAAAAATGTCGAGACTGCTGTGTCTGATGCTGTTTTGCACGAACGCGTATATATAGGGGTGTGTGTATAGGAGGAACGTATGAAGCTCTAATACGAGAATGGTTTCAGACTGTATAAGATGAAACAAATGTGTAATATGGAGCCTGTATATAGTGTGGAAAAGTGTTAGTCATAATTTTTAAATATAATTTTTGTGTAATTTGCTTGAGAAGTTAAATAATTTTAGCTAAATGTAATTAACATAAGTGAATGCTGCACGTGTAACCATAGAACTGCAAATTACCTTAAACAAAAAAATAAGTTAAAAAGCAAGTCCGACGTTGATTTCATGAACTCGTATAGTTAGCTCTACTTTTCCAAAAAAAAAGCTTCTCTTTAACAAAGAAATATCCGCAGTCAATCTACAACTTTACTGAATAACCGTGACGCTATTACCTGTTTAACAGCACCACGACCGATTCGACCAACCTTATATACCCCCGTAAAAAAAAAAAAAAAAGAAAATCACCCTCCCCAAACGACCATAGAACCATCGACCCTCATCCTCTCTCCATATACACTGACATCCTCTCAACAGCAGCAGTAGCAGCAGTGGCACGCGATCCGCCTCCTCGATACTACAATATTCCCTCGTTCAATCTCTCAACCTGCACCTCACCCTCCCACCTTCTTTCATCGTCGTCGTCCGGCGCCATTTCCTCGGCTTTTTCTCCCATTTTAAACCCGAGCAGACCCTCTTCCATCGACATTCCTTTTTCGTTCCGGCGACTTATTCGCCGCGCGCACGCAGGGGCCAATTCCTCAGTATCGTATACGAAGGGCGCCCGCGCGCACCTTCCACTTCCGAGAAATAAAACGGCAGCAGTGCGCTCGCGCGCGGGAGCGAAACTCTTTATAAGGTCGCTTTCTCACGGCGCGCCTTCTTGCGATAATTCACTCTCTTCGAGAACGAAGAAGAAGAAGAAGAAGGTGGGAGAGGAAAGCTCGATTAAAGCGGGCTTCTTTCTCTCTCGTTAAGAGTAAAAATAAAGAATAAACCTAAAGATTGCGCGAAAGAGGGAGCAATGATCTTTGGGTAAGATGAGAAGGTGAGTTTTCGGGAGATGTAGAGAGAGTTTTTGCATGTGTGCGATGAGAGTTTGTGGTTGGACGTCTTAATTTTGCGGGATTGTATGGGGATTAAGAAATTTTTGACGTTGTAGTGTACGGGTGGTTCTTTAAATATCGATCTTTATCGGGGCTTTGGTTGTACGGATACGCACTGAGGTGAACGAGGTTTAATTGGGTTAAGTTCATGTTTTATTTTTTTTTTTTTTTTGTTTTGTTTTGTGTGTGGTTGCCGCTGCGCTTTATTTTCGCTATTGCAGTTATTAATAAGCGCTGATTTTATAATTCGATATGGAAGGCTGAACGAGTGCGCGTGTATATGGGAGTAAGAATTCATTACATGACATAACAGGGATATAAAGTACTTTTCTTTTGCAAAGGCGAAGAAAAAGAAGGATTTTTTTTTAGATTAATTTTAATGTACAATTTAATGATCGAGAGATCGAATTATGCGATATTTCCTTAAAACTGGAAATATAATTATCAAAAAAATAATATTTAATAAAGCAGTAAGCTTAAATAAGAGTGAATGAATGGGTGTGGAACGGGACGAGGAGAGAGAGAAAGAGAAAATCACGACCAGAAACTGGATTATGAAAGAGGTTAAGAAGAGATAAAGGGAGACGACTGAAATTCTCAAAAGAAAATGAATGCAAAGGACCTTTAAATTTTTCTCACGGTAAAGAGCCCGCTGAGCCCAAAGAATAAATGCGACCTTTTTGAATAAGTCTATTCACTGGGAGAAAATTTATATAAAAAAGTTTCTTATTCTCAAACCCAAGTAAATAAAGAAAAAAAACAAATTTTCGTTAAAAAAAACAAGAGATAGAGAGAGGTAGAAAGAGTAAGAAAGAGAGAGATTAAAAGGGAACCCAGCAAGTCCAAGGCCAGTCTCAGTTCACCATTCCGCTTCTCTTTATCGTCCGCCAACGTGTGCCGATGAGTCGTTCAGGAGATGAGGAGAGAAGTATATAGAGGGAGGAGGTAGTCGTTAAAAAAACTCGCTAGATTTGCATAATACAAAATCCGCAGCGAAACTGTCCGATATACAAGCCATAAAGGTGACTCTTTACTCCCGCGGGTCTTAATTAAGCGGAACACACGACATTGACCACTGCGTGGTGCACGTGTTCCACGGGTTTCGCGGTTCTAGGAATTCGAATTTGGGAATTCGTCTTTATATTTGCTTTCGTTATTCTTTTTCTTTTTCATCGTTGTATAATAACCGTCCTACTAAGCATTCCTCCTACCGAACCTGACTTTTGGTTAATTCGATGCTGAGATATAAAGCGCAAGAGAAGGAATCGAAGGACACCGTGACGTCGCTTGTGCGGTATGTATTGGCTTAAACGTTGGGAATTGAGGATTCGAAAGAGAGATGAAATTTTTTTCGTTGGTTATCGGAGTGAATCTATAAGAAATTTGATACATTTCGCGTATAAGAAGTTTCGAAATTTTTAGTATCTATATAATAAAGTTGAAGGAAAATTATTTTTTTCTTTAAAATCTTTTCAATAATTTTTTTTAATTGAATGATAATTTAATAAAAAAGAAACATTATATATTATTCCGAGAATGTTAATCTTCCCAATAACAATTGATTCATTTTTATCATGATCGAATGATTTTACATATCAGTTGCTGCATTAATTATTTAACAATTTGTTTTATAACCGAGACAATAAAGCATACTAAGCATGCGTGACCATAGTATTCTAATTGCTCTTCATAAATTATTTTAATACAATTTGTATACATTACAATTTTCTCTATCACTCGTATCTACAATTTTCAAAAACTTTTGCCACCTCCCTATACGTAAACCAATCCTTGGCACACGTACACACCTGCACGTTTCAATTTTCTAGCACTGCAGAAAATCGCACAGACGGAAGCACACAGTATACATATACAGTAGAAAAACCAGTAACGGCTTGGCGTTCCGTGCAAAAAAAGCGCGCCGCAGTTGCAGTCGAGGGATTCGCATCCCAGATACTCTCACACACATACACCTGAAATTCATGCGGATCGGCGCCCCGATAAATCGCGCGCGTATGTGTGTGTAGCTTGAAAATCAGCGGCTAACGGGGAAACGTCGAGTGCACGAAGGAGTGAGAAAGAAGACGAAGAAGAAGGTATATAGAGGCGACGACACGAGCGCCTTTAACTTCTTCTTCTTCTTCTTCTTCGATGCCCTACAGCTCGAGCTACTCTTCAGGCCGGATGTAATACCTTAATTAAATATTCTCACGCGAAAATACCGCACACGGCGTCGTGTATGTATATGTATTATATATACGTCAGTGTAAGAGATACTTGCAGTGTTTTCAAAACGACTATATACATACATAGCAATTATATATATGAGAAAACGTTGATGTTTTACGGTCGCAATTATAAAAGTATCTGCACAGAAATTGAAAAATTGCTCGCGGCGGCGTTGAGAGAGTGAATTAACGTATTAAATCGACGATCGCCGATTGATATATCCATATTATAATTTGTCAGTGCATGGATCGCAATGAACAAGCGTACGCACGTTGGTTGTAAAATCCGAGAATAAATGCGATGACGCTGAGATTTTATATGACAAAAAATGTAATATGCAGCTGCTCGAAGTCAATGTCGCGTGCGCAAGCGCAATGATTTCTTTCGTCCATTAAAGTAACATGTTAATAACGTTATTAACCGATGCTTATTAAATGTGCGCACTCGGTAGGAAGTATGAAAAAACGTTTACGCTCGCGCGAATTTTCCGCTTCTCGCAGTTTTACTTGACATGCGTGCTGTACACACATATATATGTAGACGTAGCGGAGCGTTTTTACCAATGGCGCTAAAATGTAGAAGTGAATATGCAAAAATTTCTCTCTCTGTTTATAGAAATCTAGCGTGGTTTGTGTTGTATCAGTTTTTCCTGTAGCTCGTAAAAGCTTTCCAAAGATATTTGTTTTCTTCGAGTTAAAGATTATCTTAAAAAGATTAAATTTTCTTCTTCAACAGAAACTGGCATCAAACAAAAATTTGTTTACCTCCGAAAGAAACATGAACCAAACTTGATTACGCTCTGGGCCCATATACATATAACTTACATACCACTTCTATACTCGTGATTAGGAATCAATGGAGACGTATACGCGATACCAACGCAATTATCATCGCTTTTTTTCTCCTTCTCCCTCGTCTATGTACACACACGCACGCTACTGCACACATATATACAGACTGCACTCGATCATGCATTCAGCGAGCATAGACGCAAACATCGCGCGTCACACGCGTTGCCGCGCGAATTTCACGCGCGTATATTGTATATATATATAGATCTTCATTGAATATATTGTCTATAACGGCCAGCTGTGCCCGCACGCATGAATTTTCCGCGTGTTGTTGTGTTACCGTACTCTTTTTCCGTGGTAGCAAGAGCTTTTTTTGTCGATACATGTGGAGAAGCGGCAAAAGTTTTTTTCTCTGTTTTCGCGGCAGAGAGGAAAGAGGGAAGGAGTAGGAGAGAACTCGTGATGAGTTGTTTGTGTTATCGGTCGTGAGAGCGTGAACGAGAGATGATGGAAGTTTCGATGCGATCGGCCTGTCGATGCCGATCCTATATGATGATGACTCTGTGCTGGCTCTGTGGAAGATTGTTTACTACTATAAGTCGGTGATGAATGAGAGGTGTCCGATGGGGATATTGGAGAACGGAAACATTCGTCAAAATTTTCCAAACACACTGGAACATTCTCTTGCGAGATTTAGGTTTGTTATTCTATTCTATACGTATGTTTACGATATTGAGAGTTTCAGAGCGCATTGTAATTTTGAACGCTAATAAAATTGTACATGGTAATAACAATACAATTATTTAGAATTTCCTGTCAACAATATTACGTAAATCTAGTTAATTTATTCATTTTGCGTACTTATTTCAAGTCTAAAATAGTTCTAATACTATTTTAACGTTACTTTATAACAGTCTTTAATCGGCGCTGAATATATGTTTAATTTAAATTCTTGTGCCAATTGACTGCACTTATAATTATTATATTGCACATGATGCGTTCGCATGTTAGATAATTTTCTGATATATTATAATTACTCAAGTTTAATGTAATTACTGGACTTATAATTATATCAGCCCTCGATACGGTGAAATATCTTTTTGAATAAATTGGAAATAGCAAATTACTATTATTAACGAATTAGATTTAAATTAGGGCAAATTATCTATCTTATCCAAAGTTTTTTCAAACTTCGTAGCGTTCGTTATACTTCCTCACTTGATTCTGCCTTAACTAACTTTTTCCTCTACTTTTGTTTCATTGGCATGTATCTCATTTATTATTACTTCATTATTTCTCAGCTTTATTTCTTTCCTCTTTATAATGTTCTCTTTTACTTCAGGTGCGCGATAGTTTAACGGATCTATTATAGTATTTTTAAATAACTTTAAATTTGTATAACTGTTTATGTAAATTAAAGCTTTTATATTACAGTTTTTACATCTATAAAATTAACTCGTGATTTAGTAGTTTAACGATAAAAATGTAAATTAACTTGTTACAGGAAAAAGTCCAGTGATCTATTAAAACAACAGCTTTTTTTCTCTAGATACACCCTAACACACAAGAAAATCGTTATCTAATACAGCCTTCATTTTTAGCGAAACGTTTCTTATACATGAAATCACGAGATCCTCAATAAACGGTTTCATTATACTAATAGCACCGAAAGGAATTAACTTGACATTATAATCATACAATTATCTCACACCCCAAGAACCTTTTTCCTCCTGCAATATATTCATATTCAAATATTCTCAAGCAGAAAGAAGAAAAAAACCAAAGCAATCCAGTTGGTCGACCCGATCGAACACGTGTGAATAATCAAACCCTCCTCCGTTGCTCTCTCATCGAGCTGTCACGTAAAAAACTTTGTCGGTGTCGGCGTCGGCGGTGCGCATCGGCATCGCGCGCCCGCGAATTTTTCATGTCCTGGCGACGGCCGAAAATAGCAGAAAATCCATACTCTCCGTTTTTCATTATCAATCGCGAGAGAGACAATCTGTCCCTCTACCGTTCCTCTCAACTTTCGCGAAGTACTCTCTCGCAATAAAAACAGCCGACCGGCGAGAAAAACAGGAGAAAATACACATCCTTCGGCTTCTCGAGACGAGAGAAAGAAGAAGAAGAGGAAATACCAGAGCAAGAGAGAGAGAGAGAGAGAGAAGGGGAGAGAGACGCGGAACCGTTAGCCAGTGGGCAAAACGCCATTTTCCCGTTGCCGGGTAGGCAAAAGGTATATAGTGATCGCTCGACGGCGGCGGACGCAGAGCTCGTCAATGAAAATCGAAGCCGGCGCCTGTGCAACGGCAGAGTAAGCCTCGGGGGGTGAAGAGACTGAGAGAGAGAAAGAGAGAGGGAGAAGGAGGAAACGGTGCGAGAAAGCGGCAAGAGAGCGAGGAGAGCGGTGTGAAATTCCAGTCTGCTGCCGAGATTTTTAAGTATAGTAAGGGGGAGAGAGAGACTGCTGCTGCTGCTGCAACGAAGGAGAGTGGATGAATGGAGTGCTACTGCCATTGCTGCTACTGCTGCGCGCAGGTGTAATGAATGGCGCGCGGGTCGTTTCCGTTATTAAGTTGCGATTATGAAAGATGAGGTTCCACTGGTATATATATTGTGGTGCTGCTGGTAGAGTACAATTGGTCGCTTGATTGCGAAAAAGTATGATAATTTTTTTTTCAAGTAACGTTGTTGTGTCTAAAAATATATATATATATATCATTTTTTTTTAAAAAGAAGATGTTGAATGTTTTCCTTGTAAATGTTTAATTCATCAGAGCGCTACGTTTCTATAAGAGAGAAAATTTGTTCTATCCCGCACGCGAACGCGGACTAATTTACAAATCAGATTAAGTATTAATGTATAAAGCTTTTTATTTTAATTAGTAACAAATTTAAATAAGACGAGAGTGAAAACATTTAGATCTTAAAAAATTATTAGCAAAAAAATAGAAAAGAAGTAAGAATCTGATGAGTCATATTTGGCATTATTATTTTTCTCATTACGGAGCTATATAGCAAGAAATTGTATTAGCAAAGCTAATTTGTGCTTTTGGATAAAAAGTCGATTCGGTGTATAGTGCAATGACAATTATGAATTTTATAGTCATTATTATAGAGGAAGATGTTTATTCAGTGGCGTTTGATTTCCTGAACAGAGTTGTTGACGTAAGAAATATGTTTGTCAGGTCTAATAATGATTCAACGTTCATATTACTTTTGATCGTAAAAAATACTGTCAAAGCATATACTAATACACTCGTTAATGAATTTAATCCTATGTATACTTAAGAACTGTATACAAATATGAAAAAATATTAATAAAATTTGTACTTTATTTTATTCATCTTCATACACGACCTTAACGCATCCTCAACTTTGACTTAAACTTCACCTTTGCATCATGAACTCTCTCCTATTGACATCGATACACATCTATATCCACGATTCCTCGTTACACCGAAACCGCAAGGTCCCTGAACGCACCCCAACCACTAGCACACCACCACCACCACCACCACCCATCCGACCTAGCAACGGGAGACCGCGCCTCGCCCGCAGCAGTAGCAGCAGCAGCCACCTCCCGCCAACAAACAGCACTCTTCCACCTCCTCCTCTTCCAATCCATCTCAACAGAGAGGCACAGGCAGCGGCAGTCACACATATACATACACACATACACCGGATCTTGCGAAACCTCCTCCTCTTTTGCCCCATCATTTCCATTATCATCTCACAGTTCTCATCATCATCATCACATTCACACACACATACGTTAACGTATATATACGCGTCGTTCACAAACACATGCGTTTTTTTTCACGCTCACTCTCTCTCTCTCTCTCTCTCGCAATATCGATCTCTCTTTCCTCTCTCTCTCTCTCACTCACTCACTCGCTCTCGGGCGTCTCTCATCCCTCATCCGCCGTTGCTGCCGCCGCCGCCGGCACTTCCCTCGTCTAGCCGCGCACGGCTGAAACTTTAAAGAGGGAAGTCCCACTCTCCGCCGTCGCGACGTGCGTGCACCCAGCCGCCACCGCCGCCGACGTGTGTGCGGATCGTCTGCATGTGCAGTAGCAACAGCAGCAGCAGCGATTGAAGAGTGGAGTGTAGGCGGTAGCGGCGGGAGGCGACGACGACGACGGCGGCGAGTTTCGAGGGTTGTCGAGAGGGTGTCTTTTTTGTACGGTTGCATTCGGGGTGAAGGGAGAATGACGAGGTGACGCCTGTATGTGTGAGTGTGTGTGAGAGAAAGAGAGAGAGAGGTGGATTCGATTTTTGCGAGAAAAAGAGAGAGAGAGAGAGAGAGAGAGAGAGAAAGGTTTGTAGAAGGTGTTGAGGTAGTGGCTGGAGGATGGGGTGTCGAGGCTTTTAAGGGATGGTTAACGCGTGTGTGAAGTTTTGGTGACGAGACGGATGCTGAATTTACTAGAGAATGGGTTGTTGCGGAAAAGAGACGAATGATTAGGAGCGAGAAGTCGTATATATATATACGATGTTGTTGTAATTATTTGTGAGAATCAGCTGTTTTTCTTCAAGTATAGACGAGAGTTTGGGGAGGGTATAAATTACGGTTTTATAAGTATTTAAATTGCTTTTCCAGAGAAGAGAGTATCTCCAACCAGTCTGTCTGCCTCGTTCTTTTTCTCATCTCTTCCGTATCCTTATTCACTCCACTTAATTTAAACTTCTTTCTCCACTTAATTCCTGTACTTCGCCCACTCTAAATTGCTTTTCCTGCTTTTATACCCGTGCTATTCTCTCTCTCTCTCTCTCTCTCTCTCTCTCTCTCTCTCTCTCTCTCTCTCTCTCTCTCTCTCTCTCTCTCTCT
>JAYJLV010105123.1:0-36876 GCA_036873485.1 Torymus texanus | reverse complement strand
TATATAGAGTTTAAAACGGATGAATTTATCAGTACGAGACTTTCAGTAGCTTGTTGATAAAATCTTTGTACATTAAACTGACACATCTCCGCACCATTGTTCAGTTAGTTTTCTGCGTGTAAACATTATGCGTTATATATGCTCATAAACCTCGTTAAGTGCACAAAAAGTGACATAAGCCCAAGAACCGTGGATTGAATTTTTCCAATTTCTGACATTTCAAGCACAAACTGTCAAATTTGACAGATCACAAAATATGACAACAAGAGCGTAATATTAAAAATTCAATCCACGTGTCCTACACGATTGTCAACAACAACGAGCATGCGGCCAAAACTACACGGGCGGACACTTTTGCCACCCTGAAAGTACACATCCACGCCCTTATATCTCGTGCTTTCAGTGTGGCTCGCGCCCGGGATTCTACGGCCGCATCATTCCGCGTATCCAAGTGTACAATAAAATAATGTAGACTCACCTTTCTACTGCGACAGGCCTGAGGATTGGAACACTCCGAGGAGCGCCTAGAGCGGTTCGTCTTGTAGATATCCCACTCGTTCTTCACCACTGGCATCATGAAAGCCATCGCGATGAATGTCCGTGATGTGGCTGGCGTTGAATTGAAGGCTAAAAGTAATAAGCTGCGCTGTCGCTACTGAGGTCGCCGTTCACGATCACGGTTACGTGCGTGCTGCTATTGCTGCTGCTGCTGCGCGTGTGGTCACCGGCTCGCGAATATTGATATCTCGAATTTCTTTCGGCCTAACACTGGCGCTGCTGCTGTTGCTGTTTCTTGCTCCGTTATCGTGATCCGTCGTCGTGCGACTGTCGTCGGTGCGTTACTAGTAGCCGTGGCCGTCGTTGGTTGCTCTCGCGAGTTGACTACCGCTCTCTCTCTTTCTTTCGCGCTCAAAGAAGAAGAAGCCCCTTCTCGGATTAACTTTTCTATTTATAAACCGCACCAGTAGCGGTCTACGTTTCTCTCTCTCTTACTCTCTCTCTCTCGCTCGCTCGCTCGCTCGCTTGCTCGCCCGTTGCGCGCTATGGTCGTGCAGTAGTCCACTGGAAAGAACGCATGTACACCGGTGTGTTTATATATTTATATATACCCTTTGCGCGCGAGAACCCCTTTGACGCGGTAAATTCAAATCGGTCTGTTAATATCTCTGTCCCTCCTTCTCTCTCTCTCTCTCTCTTTCTCTCTCTTTCTGATCGGTCGTGTGTTCGTTGGGTAACAGTAGTGCGTGTCTGTATGTGGATCCGTTAACACAAGGTTTCTCTCTCTTTTTCTCTGCTTTGTCGGGTGTCCGAGCCGTGCGATCGCTCGATCGGAAATGGGCACGCCGCTGCGCGCCAGAGGTGGCCGCCGTGGCGGTGGCCGGTGGTGCCTCGCGCGGGTGGGGGTGCAGCGGGCGAAATGGGAGGGCAGCGAGCTCTGGGATTGGCGGTTGACGAGGCGGGACGCCGACGTCACCGTGCGCCAGGAATACCATTGATTTTCCAATGTTGATACACGCGCGAGCGGGAGAGAGAGAGTGTCGGCATGACGTTGGAAAGCCGTACCCTGGTGTGCGTGCATGCACATAGTAGTAGTATGTAGGATGGGCCATTGATTTTCGGCGAGTGTATACTGCGAGCGCCGGTCTCTTCGCGACCTTCTTGCCTTCTCTTGGCTCTCGTGTATTTACGTGCTGTGTTTTCTCAAGCTCGTTGGATCCTCGATCTCCCGCTCCTTATCACACGTGCGTGCATTATCTCCTCCCTCTCTCTTACGTCGTCGCTCTGATGAGAGAGTAGTCACCATTTGCTCTCCTTCACCGTTTCTACACTTCATATTTTTATCCAGCTTTTTAACACTTTTTATGTGCTAGTTTTGCCGTCTGTTTGCCGAGTACACGTGCACTTACTCGCAAACACTATTTTTGGTGCATCGGGCATTTACTTTTACAAGTAGATTTTTGCGCAGTTACCTGCTATACCGACGTCTGGAAATACCGAATTGTCATATATCTCATATACTGTACATCGTCATGGGGGAATCCAAAATGATTCATTCTTATCATGTACCTGATTGATTATAAAAAAACCAACGTATGCTCCAAATATCACTGTCAGATTGCAAATTGTGGTTAATTGATTAGAATGATAAAAAAAATTGCATATTTTTTATTTTTATGTTTACTATGAGTTCAATAATACTTATTTTCACTTTGTAGTAAATATTTTGTAGAATAAAATAAATGTCAATGATATAGGTCATGAGAAGTAGCTTCGCGGAAATAAATAAATTATTGATTTTCCTTTTCACGCAGTTCATTCTACTCACAACGGTACCGGTAGAAATAACATTAAAAAAATAGAATAGTATATTTTTCGTTTGAGAATGTTGAATCGATATTCTAATTTTAAATATAAAGTTCTCACTATAAATAAAGTTAATTTTACTTTTTTTTATATACCAATTTAACTTTTTTCTAAACCAGTTGATTTCACTAGTGCAAATTAGTTGGATAAACTTTATTTTCTTCCGTGTATATAAAAAGTCTTCTTTCATGTTTTCCTAACTGCTTGATCAAAGTCGAATACTAAATTATGATTTTCTTTTTAATAAAATAATAAAGATACCTACTTATGTAAAAATCTTTAAAACATATTATGAAATTTAATATTCTTTATTGAAAAAGATAAAAGTCAGGAGCGCCAATGAGTAGATACTGCGCAGTTGCTAAAAAATATATAACAGCTTCGAGAGAAGAGGTTACTACGTTCTGACCTGGATAGCAGCGCGCGAGGACGATTGCATCTGGTCGATAAAGCAGAAAACTCGCGGAATACCGATTCTGCGTCAGCCCTCGAGCTCCAGGTCAGCGGATACCCGCAGCCACTTTCGCCCGCAAGACTGAAACTGAAAGCGAATGAGTCCAAGTTGAAGGCGCACGCTTTAAAGCTTGTGCTTTCAACTTTCATTGTATTCCAGGATACAATAAGATTAATTGCAGATAGTTACTGTTTAAAGTATATAATGGAAATCTTCAAAAACGACGTGAAAGAACTGAATTTAGCGAAATGTCAGAAATGAAAACTCTAAAACGTACTGTCTGATTTCATACTGTTTATGAATTTTTTTTTCGTTTCTTTCAATACTTAAAATGGAACAATGCAAAATACAATAGAATTTGAAAAATACATCATTTTATTGACTGTTGACTACACTAAAATTGCCATTGACGCGAAAAGCAAGCCAAACGTAGCGTTTGATTGCCCCTCTACGTTATCTTCTTAAATATAAAAGGAAAATTTACGTGAAAATTCTGCAGTTCTATTGATTGTTTTACTAACAACAGATGGAATGTAAAAATTTATATGCATTTAAAGGTACACACTTTCATATAGTTTAAAAAGAACGTACATAGACATATGTTTAATATTAATTATAACAATAACAGTATGATATTGCACTGTCCTTTTTCTTATCAAATTTCGTCGGCGAAGAAGAATTAGCAGCACGTGAAAAGGTATTTTGAAAATTACTAATAATGTCGAAGCGAATAAAAAGGTACTCAGTCGATAGAACATATGAAAAAATACTAATTCATCGGAGTGCATGAAAAGGTTTTATCTCAATAGATCGTGTAAAAAAATAATTATATGTCGAGCGCTGAAAAAAAAGCTTGTACCTTTTTACCCATTCCGCCCAGTTTGTACCTTTTCACACGCTTCGCTGAGTTAGAACCTTTTCATTTACTTACCTGATATATTACTGCCTTATTTACCTCAATAGAAAATGAATGAGAATTATCTGATTAATGAATGCATATGCAGCCCCAGTAGAGCTGGATAATCTTTGTATGGCTTGGGAGTTATAATTAGCATTGTAGTTTAATCGGGACCACATGCGTATAGCTTTAATATATGTAATCCTATGAGGAAAGCATAAATTGTTCGAAATTAAAAGTCAACTGAAAAATATCCATATCACATTAGCAGAATTTAACCAAGATTATTGATCCATCGCCCTACTGTAATGAATCATGGCGGTTCTTCATAGACCAGTGCATATCCGACCCTTTGGCCTCTTTCTTATTCGCCATCTGTTGAGGCAAGCAGGTGAGCTCGACACATTTCGGTACTATACAAAACATGGATCACGTGATGTTTTGTAGTGAAACATAAAACCTCGTACTGGAGCCCTTCAAGGACGTAAATAAGATCGCATGTTTTTGCGCGTTTACGCTTCGCATTTTTTACCTTCTAGATGTTCCCATTAGTATTCGCGAGTACTATTTTTTAGCTAATACGGAAACACATGAAATATTAAACAAATTATTTTTTCAAAACTTTTCAATTAACTAGGAAAAACATAAAGGTATGTATATATATAGTTACAAACAATGTTATTACGTCAATTTGTTAAAAAAAGTCGTAAGACTGAAAACAGTTAATTTTTAAATAGAAAATGTTCCGCGACTGAAAAATTTGTCAATACGATAAAGCGAGAGCAAATAATTAAAAGATTAGAGAAGCATTAAATTATCTTCTCACGTAATCTCCGAAAAACTTGCAAAAGCTTATTTTGAATTATGAATTTCAAAACAAAATTTAATTATGGGCTCATATTTATATAGTAATCAATAAAAGAAATATAGATTTTATATAATCGACTTATTTGCTCTTATAGTTAATTGGCTTACTGCTTCCAAAAGGTTATATAAAAACTATTTCATGAGCGGACTTTTAGAGCTTCCGGCTACAGAGTTTGATCGAAGCGTAATAGAACTAAAGCAAAAACACTTCTAAAACTTAATATATTCTCATTGATTTACAACCGTTTACCACGCTAATATATATCAAACCGCTTATTAATCTATTTTAGTAATAAAAAATCTATATAACCACTGGATTATGATGGCGACACAAATAAAATAATACGCGCGCTATAATTCGAAATGGCGCGTCGCTTTAAACCCACCCACTATATACCACCACCGAAGCTCGTGAATATTTCCGTCGTATACACACAGATATACGCATACGTGTGCGCATGCTCAGCACATACACAACAGCCTCCAACACACGCGGATTACGTGCACGTCGCCGATGTCTTCCTGAGGGATGGTACGTAGGTATATACACGAGGCTATGATTTTGCGCAGCTCTGCTATCGGTTCCGCAGCTGCGTGGGTGCAGCCAGCGCTGAAGATATATAATGGGCTTGCGACTGTATATAGCAACGTTCGAGGGGGGAAAACGCGCGAGTTGGTATGCCTATTCAAGTATCATCACAATATAACATTCTGCTCTAGAGTCATTCAGTTGTGCCAGAGCAGGATGACGTTGGAGTTGAGCGATGAATTATCGCGTCATGCGGTGCGGTAACGATTGTGTTGTATATTATGTACTGCAGCCAGATTTGCACGGCGGGCTCTTACGACGCAAATGCGCCCACGTGCGCGCATATCCCGGCAAGGATATGTAGCTCACTGTCTATATGTTGGACTGTACTCGCTTTTCTCATTTCGCTTTTTCCTTCTGCGCGCAGTCATTAAGCTTTCGCACTTCCGCTGTTTATATTGCTTCGTGTTGGACGCGTCTTTCGCTTGGATTAGAATTGGATTTATGGGCTTCTTCTATCTCTCGAGGTTCAATGGTAAATACTATATAACATCATAAGTTCTCGACAAATAGTAAATTCTGTTTGTTGAATAATACACATGGAAAAATACAAGTATTACTTCAAACTGATACTGGTCCTTTACTAACCCTTTTCATTAATGCATAAAAAGAAAAAAAAAACTTTTTTTATAACTTTCATGAAATTTATTGGGAGATTTGTAGCATAAAATGGGTCAGGTCAAATGTGATTGCGCTCCATATCTTTTAGTGCAACTGTGTCAATATTTTGTATGAAGAACAGCTTAACAAATTCTACAAATTAAAGTATTTATATATTTTTATAATTATTTTGAAAATTTCTACACATCATGGCTACCTAGTTTCTTAAAATTAAATAAAATAATAATTTGTACATCTCCATTTTGGGCTAAATCTCTACTGACTACGGTGCACAAAGTTGATTTTATGCAAGAAATCGCAAATCCAAGTGAATTTTAATGGTAGGAAAACAAGTTTTCTTATTCACCAAGGCAATGCGTACACCCTCCCCCTAACCCTATTTAGATTAGCACAATGCTTCCTATCATTTCAAAATTTGTATAAATAGATTTGATGGTACTGAAAAAGCATTATATCTATGGCTATCTCAATAACCTCACCTTAGGGCGTCTTGTGGTTATAATCTCAAAAAATCATCTTTTTGCATTTTATTTCTTTATTTCAGATTATACAAACCAGCCGAAATATTATAGTCACAAACATGGATAAGATTATTTTATGTATAAGCAAATAGATTGCTGAATATTTTTAGATTATTTTAGAACATTTTACATTAATTTATTTAATGCTTGTTACCAAGCATAGATATAATAACTTTTAGTAAAAATAAATTTTTTGAATAATTTTAGATATTTTGGATTCATTCTATACAATTAAATTTACAATAACTTTTTTTTCAACTACTTACTTCCAAGTTAAAAAGCATGAATACGATTGTTTTGTACAAAAAAATTTTATTTTAGTAATAGATTTATTACTTACCTCGAACTCCAAAATCGTAAAAAGTATTATTTTTAATAAAATTATCCGAAAGATAGTGAATTTATCGGAAAGCGTGTCTCTATATTGAGTAATTATAATTTAACTGCTTAATTTATCTGTCAAATTAATATTATTTGCCTAATTTTTTAAGAATTTCATAAATAGAGTTTATTTGGGAAAAACTTAAGAGATATTCTTACGATCAAATTCAAGAGTTGTTATTTTTCCTAAAGTAATATCAAAATATTGACACGCAATTAATCAGATAAATTAAGAAGATGGTTTTCTTAATTAAACGCATTAAAGGTTAGCCAACATAGATCAAATGATTTTCTTCCTTCAACAAAATTTTATCACAAAAATCAGAAAACAAATATAATATAGATGACACCGCAATTTAGTGATAGATCAAATCAGCTTATGTATATTAAAATAAATACATTGAGCAAAAGATATAGTATTCATACAAATATAGCATTATTACACTACGATCTTATTTTATAATGTTTGCATATAATGTAACTATAAGACAACTATAGTAAATATACCTATATAAAATGTGATATACAATATTAAATTCACTATAAAGTATGGTTTATTTAACAATGTCGCATTTACTATATTTAAAGTTGTTTTATTATATACTGATAAATTTATTATATATATGCTACCAGAAAAGGTGATATCAACATCTATATATTCGATTTTACTATACGATATCGAAAGCGCGTACAACTAACACGTTTCTGATTAGTGCAAAGTTTGACGATAATTTCATGTAGTCTTCCCAAAAATATAAAGTATCCTACCTTTCTTCTCCTAATTCTTTCTCAATAATAATTTTCTGTCTTACTTCTTACTTTAAGAGGGTGTCCTACTATACAACTAATCCGGTTTTACGAATGCAACATGTAAAAACAATTTATGTCAAAAAAGAACAGCAGTTACACCTTGAACAAATTTAGTTGCCCTGCGTAATCCAATACTGGATCGTCCTACAAAGTTTCAAGGCAAAAATGCCTGTATTTACCATTGAAACGAAATTGTGTTAACTTTCGTGAATCTGTGTTCTTGAAATAAACAAAGATGCTGTTGGTTTTTTGTCTTATTATTTTGTAGAATCCACGTATTGCTGGATCATGCAGGGCACTTGAATTTGTTCAACACCTAAATCACATTTTTCATAAAAAACATAAAACAGTATTATATTGGCAAAACGGGACTATTAAACCCTCATAAAGATATCTTTCAAGGTATTATATCTGTATTACATTATTTTTTAAGATTATACTTCAATATCTTTTAAACAATTATTTGAATTCAAATTAATTTATACTATTAGTGGTTGGGCTCTATTTAAACAGTACAATACGTTAAACAGTAGAATTTTTCTTTTTAAAAAAGCTCGTTCAATAAAGGTTAACCAAAGATAATAAATATTTCATACATTTTTTTTATCGATACACGAATAGAATTTTCTGAAAAAAATTACATGTTTGAGGATTTACGGACTTTTTCGTAATTTTTGCATGTATTTTGTACAATTATAATGTGACTTTAAGAAAATTTACATATATGCATAGCATTAAATTTTATCGCAGTACCCTATACACATTTAGCGTTTTATAAATTTACCATCCATATTCAATAAAAATTGTAATAATTTACAGTAAATTTTAATCTGGATATTACACTAATTTTTATTAATCTGGAACGTAAATTTTACCTTGAATTGATGAAAATGTCCGTTCCGCGCGAGGATGCCGCTGCCCGTGCCGAAGACCGTGTCAACATACATGGCAACCTATATAAATATTAATTAGATTTATAATAGAAACATTCTTCTAGCTTTAAGAACTTTTTTTTCAAATTATGATGTGGAATAGGAATTAACACCACGTTTTTTGGTGCGCTATCACGAAAAGCACTGAAACGACCACGAGTCTCATGGTTACAGCTCGTTCAGTAATTTGTTATTAGTGAAGGCGTTTACTTGACGTTGCCACAAACGTCCTTACATGAAACTTTATAATATTTCATTGCTTTTAACTTCGCCATAGACTTTAATATTCCTGGTTAACGGTCTATTCGAACCTTTTATATTACGTTCTCATTAAAAAAAAAGTTCATTACATTTTGAAAATCACTCATTTTATCTAAAGACTAATTAATTTCATCTATATATATATATATATATATTAATTCAGAAAAAATAAAACTTTGGGGTGTATTTTTGATCTTAATTTATTATTTAATACTTATCGGTATATAGTGGCACATTTTTAACAAATGTATGCTGCAACGGCTTAATCCATAAAAGGTAATTAACTAATGGAATATTTATAAACGTTTCACTCAATTTTTTAATGCTGACCGCAGAATTTTACTAATAACAGTCTGCGACGTAGTTCAAATGGTCTACGTGCTGTTCGGCTCATCTTCCTATAGCCCCAAGGAAAAATTATCTCTCTCGCTTTTTCTTCTTTTTCCGTGACCTTTTCTATAGATTGTTTCGAGGGCGTGCTTTTTTTAATGAGTACAAATTTCCGCTTTAAATTATTAGCATTCTTATTTTCAAATACGCAAATATTACTTTGTTTTAGAACAATAATACTATTATTTTGGCAACTTTTACTATATTTATAGCCATTATTTTTACCAGAAATTTTTTTCTCCGTTCATACAAAGAAAATATTTATCTAACTATAAATATTATATATTTTACAAAGCTTTCTAGTATAAACTATTTTCAGCACCATTAATAAACAATATTTATTTTAGTATTGGAAAAGTATAATTGGCTCATCTGAGCTTACTTAATGAATCCAAGGTTTAAAATAAGAGAAAAACAGCCAAACCTAAACTATGTGTCAACTTGATTAGTTGGAATACATTGTTACTATAATCCAGAAAGCAATTAAATTCGTCGACTCTCCCATCACATTAGTTTAGAATTTCCAAACCACCTTAAAAAATGACTTTCCTAAAAATTTCTTCAACCCAACTTTCGTCGAAGGTTAAGAATATACATCAAATCCAGGGCACGACGCAAATCCCTAAAGCTGCCGGAACATTCTTTATTTTGTTGTCTCTCTCTCTTTCTCGCTCCCTCCATCTCTATCTCTTTTTATTATCCTTTCCCCCTCCCCCTCCCTGTTTACCTTCCTCCACCATTGTCTCCTTCATTTTCATTCACGTCCGTCCTCTTCTAACCGACTGCATCTCCCTCGCTCCGGTTTCATCCCCGCAAGCGTGTGTGCGTGCGCGCGTGTGTACCTCGTGTCCTCGACCCCTCTTTGCCTTCACCGACTACTGCGTCGCTAAAAGACCCCGACGACTCCCGCTCTCGTTTCGCCCCACACCACATGTATGTGCGAAAAATGCGTACGTGTCTATGTGTATACACACACACACACACACACACACACATATATATATATATATATATATATATATATATGTGTGTGTGCAGTCCTATGTGTTTGTACGCGTGCGTGTATCGTGAGGGGAGAAAAACGGTGCGACCGGCATTTATATGTACGTAGTATCCAACGTCCAAGGTCAAGCTTTATGAATGATTCTGCGCTACTGACACGACGAGACTTGTGTGCGTGCTGCAAGTAAAAGGGCATTATAATGTGCTGCTATGGGTAACTGCGTAGCAGAGCGAGAATATGACGGAGAAACCACTGGTCGTGCGCCCACGTGTAACTCCATCCTGGCATGAGACTATCGCGTGGTAACGTATCTTTCGATCCAATGTCGAGGGTGATTGAGGTATTCCGATATTGGATATACCATGTATTAGAGGAGGTGATAATGGAGATGGCGTGGGTGGGCAACCTGTCGACTGGATTAACTTCGTTGAATTAGGGGGGAATAGAAATAAAAGGGGTGAGGTCCTTTGATTATTTCGGTTCGCTTGTTGTGTGGGCAAATATAGTCAGTGAATATTTACATAGAGTGGATTCAAACCTGTTTTTATTTGAATTCGAGCTACAAATAATAGTTAATAGTTAAATCAATGTTATACGATACTTATACTGATTCATTGTTTAATTATTGTTGTATTGGAGACTTAAGAGCTTTTGATTAAATAAAACGTGGTCATTATGAAGAGTCAAGTAAGAGATTGATTTGCTGTTTATATTGATTATTCTAATTTTACAAACTCATCTTATCGATAGTTAAGTAAACCACTATCACAATAGGTGTTATAAATGGTGGTAGCTTAGTTTTGTAATTCGTGATTGATGTAAATAAGTTCATTTTAACGCGTGAAAACCATTTTTCTACCTAAACTTTCAATTCGTTTATAAGAAATTTCTATATTTCTTAAATCGGAACCTCGATCAGAACGTTTAAATAATTTGTTTGAAAACATTCGTACCACCTCCATATACATTTGAAACCAAATAGAGCATCACTGATTAGTCCACTCGAGTAGCTAGGATGAAACACCTTAAGAGGACTCACTCTTGTATTTCACAAACAACCGTAAATGAGAGTGGGAAACCAATTCCCCTTAACTTGGTTAGTCGAAAGAAGATTTTTTCACTAATATTTTTTAGTTGTTTTGACATATCATATCCTAAAGTTATACGCTTCTTATAGATCAATGCTACCGGCAGCTTTATTTTGCAACATTTTAAATAAAGGTTTACGCTCTTTAAATGTAATTTCACAATAATAAATATATTTTTAATCCTAAAGGGAATAAATATTGCAAATTTTATCATCGTTTCAAAGAATTCATGGAATATTTACAACAAACTTATAAGAATTAGTTTTTATAGTTTCGCTTCTACACCCAGATCGAAAAAAAGTTTATTTTGAGTACTAATTATATATCATAAGAACCTAAGTAGCTTTGCTGCTAAAGCATCCATAGGAAACCTGCAACAGGGTATAAACAAGATCCGGCCTAGTTTAATGCGTCGCAATAAAATTAACAGTAAATCTTAAGACCACACGATTAGGCAAGTGTAGGTCTTGTGTAGCTATAATCAAGCCTGGTTGTTCTATATATCCATGATTAGAGTTTCTGGTTTTACATATCTATGGTAATTAAAAAAGATTTATTTAATTGTTTTAAAAGAAACTATTTTTTTATAACGAAGTGGTTAGTTACTTAGAACTAGAGAACCAAACAATTATATGACTCGTTTGTATACCAAACATTGACTCTAACAACACCAGAAAGTACTTCACGTAAAGGCATAGTACAGTGCCTATTGTTTTATCTTATCTCTTTATTAAGTGATAAGAAAAGTGAATAAGCCCAAGAGAACGGAACTAATGTCAGCTTTTTTTATAATTCATTCCTAAGTATACTTGTCCGGCTTTTGCAAAGGGATGCGCAACGCGGACGAGGAATGTGAATTAAAAATCAATAGGTCCGTGGTACAACGTGACGCAACGCCTCCTCGACGACCTCGTGGGTGTGTACACTATGTGCACTCGAGACGCTTCTCGCGAAAGGTAAAGAAAAGGCGAAAGAAAAAGTTGGATGAACGGGAGAGCTAAAAAGGATTAAGAAGTGCGAAAAAGGTGCACTCCATTGTCAAGGCGTGTTGCGGAATCATAGAATATTCTTTTTATAAATTTTGTACAACATATAGTTTTTAATATGAGAATTATTCGCTAGGCGCATTTATTTTTATGCCAATAATTTATTTTAATACAATTACGGTTTATTGCCTTATTTGATTAATTCTAACGTTTAATAAGTAGCACGTGTTATATTGCATGGTCTAATGCGTAGTACAAATGTTTGTTGTTTACGCTTCAAACATAAGTGCATGTGTTTTTCCGATTCGAAAACATCCTAAATAATACTAATATTAACTGATTAGCATATAGTAAAACAATGGAGCATTTCGCTACGAAAAATCAATCAAGATTAGAAAAGAGTTAATAACAAAGTTTTGTAAACGATAAGACTCTCATCACGGTCAAGATATTTTTATATTAACAGTTGATATATTCTATCAACACCAGTAAATATTATTCGTTTACATTCTGAAATAAAATAAAATACAGATTTTAGCTTTGAAAGAATTTTCTATATCAATAAGTATTATAACAAACTTTAACGAGAATACTTTTTAAAATTTGTTCAATAACGTGAGAAAAAAATTTTATTTATGTTTTATGAATCTACAAGTATTGCGATGTAGTATGTATATTAATCATTATCAGTCATTATTTAAACATAAGTGTATATTGACGTGACAATTCCCCCTCACATGAATTATATTTTTGGTATGTCATCAGTACGTGACAGCATGAACAAAAAAATCCCAAATCATCGTCCCAAGCACAAATAAAAAAACCAAGAAGCGTCTTTTCAACGAGTATAACGCAATTTATCGAAACCTGCGGTCATCGATTGCGCGCCGTGTACGTTCCTGCACCTGAGAAAGCCGATACCCGCAAACGTGCATATACATGTATAGATGCATATCGGAAATAAGTATATATGACTAGTCTTGTGCGAATCGGATTTCTCGTGACTACACATTGAGATCGCACGACGATATCGCGAAACAAAAGAAAAGATATCATGACTCAATGCTCGCCTTTACTTTGGCATCCAATGATTATTGGAGTAGCACGTGATGATATACCCCCGATGGCGATCATCGATGCGTCTATAATTACGTCATTGTTGTGGGCAATCACGCGAGATTACACTAATCGGATGCTTGCTAACTAAATGTTAATACGATGTATATATCTCTGGTATGTAAGTGTATGTACATACTGCTCCTCGTTGTGACGATTTCAGAACATTCTAGAAAAGCCCAGGCGTTGAGTGAGTAAAATTACCGATTGTTGGTACATTACCAATAGCGGAATAATTTAGTTCGTAATCCACTGCTGGAAAACTTTCTTCCTTACTGACATCTGGAAAATCACAGCTAACGCCACTATGCCAAGTGTTGCAGTCGGTAAAGTCGTTTTCATATTTAATGTAAACGTCCAGTAATGTTTATATATTAGATTCATGTTTGAATATAATGTAATCTTAAAGCAAGTAAATAAATTATTTTCATACTTACATTACCGATTTAAAATAGAAATCCAAAAAAGTGAAAAGACAAAATTAGTTAATGACTCAATTCTAATTTAATTACTAATTTCGGATCGTCTCGTGGAAATTCATATAATTATTTTAGATTAGGAGAATTAATGCTAATGACAGTCGTTTTTCCACATTGTGTAAGAGCATAATTTAGATGACTCTATTGGTGGAAAGTATTTTTTTGTATTAATAATTATAAACTTCTTTTTATTAATATAAAAAATCACTTGGCACTAGACAGCAGGAGCATCCAAATCTCTTACAATATTATTTAGATTTAAGAAACATATATTTGTAAAAATTAAATAGATCTGTTAGGACAATCAGTTTTGATCTTTAAAATTTTAATAATATCTGTTAAGTATATTAATTGTTTACTTCATATTTCATTAAAATAAAATCAAAAATGTTTTCGAATTTTAGATTTTTTAGAACCAACCTATTGAGAACATTTTTTTGGGTCATTCATATGTGTTGTCTAGATTATCATACATATGTATTTTTTCCCATTTCTTCTTATAATTAACATAGAGTCATATTATTTGGCAATGATTCGTTTCATATTTGTTTAGGAGAAAGTCATGTACTACCTAAATACTTACCAATTACGTCAATCAACAAATTATTAAAAAATATTTTTATACCAGGGAGATAGTAAAAACATAAAAATAATAAAAAAAGTGATATTCTTATTCATGAAGATATATTAAATTAATTTAATAAATTAAATTCATTTTGTAAAGATAGGTTGACATATATTAATAAGATTACATCGGTGTAATCAATACAAATGTTGAATTGTTGGCATCCTAAATTATTCGCAGTACGTATATTTATATAGCATTGCAATAATGACGTGTTAAAGATGGTAGGTGTTTCCTAACAATAGCTAAAGACATTATGACTTTTTTGTTTAGCACGGAAATGAGCGCATTATAAGCCCTTGAGAAAAGGAAGTCAAGTATGCATACAAAAGAATAATGAAGGATCGTGCGTTGATATATGAACTACCATACATCGTGAGGAAATCGATCGGATATATATATATATATATATATATATATATATAACTTTCTATACAATGAGAATAGTCAGGAGCGTTCAACTTTATTATCGACCATCCCAAAGAGTTCACAGAGCTACTGGCTGAATTAGAAGGATTCCATCTTTATAATATTTTCGTATACTTCATTTCAAAATCCTGGTTTAACACAAAAACTGAAAAATCATAAAAAAACTATGAAAAATTTGTCATTAAGAAAACAAACAGTATTTGTGCAACAAATAGTTTTGATTCGTCAACCGTTAATTTATCATTCAATTAAGGTGGTTTTCTGGGTATAAATACATGGATTTCAAGTATAATATATTTTTTAATGAATTATTTTCATACTGCAAGGTAAGAAATAATGTAATATAAAAGACAAACATCTTAAGTAACGGAAAAAACTTTCCAAACCAAATTTTAGTACTTATAAAATAAGTACATTTTTATAATTTTGAAAGACTCATTTTCATCTTTGCGATTAAGAAGTATCTAAGAATGAAATATACCAATCTGATATGAATTTGTTAAATTCCAGGTTAAATTTGGTTAAATAATTGCCTGTAACTTTCCGGGCTTCAAATTTTTTTTAATTTGTCCTGTGATATCTTCTAACAAAATTTTACAAAGATGAAAACCAACTTTTTCAAATTAAATTCAGAATAAAAATGTAAAAGATAGTGATGTGATTTGATAGATCCTTTTTCAAATTGAGAATATCCATTTTATAAGTATTAATGTTGAAAAAAATTGTCTGTTACTTTAAGTAGTTGTCTATTACACTATATATCGTTTTTCATCTTGCAATATGAGAACGATAGAGTGAGAAACATTTTATATTTGAGACCTATACGTATACTCATACAACCACCTTAATGCATAGAACGTAATGAAATTTCAGTAGATTTGATAATGAAACTACTAGACAATGATAGCATACATTCGTAACTAGTACATAACTAGTTTATCCTAAATAATTTTACAGAATCTAATTCGGTTTCAATATCCCATCTATGAGAATAATACATCTTTAATAATAAAATATTAACGTTAGATGAATAATATTACTTCCATGCAAAAGCTAATACTAGACAATTTCCATTTGCCTCTAATTTCTAACTCAAATATTTAACCACATAATTTAGTATTACATTTTAGTGATCACATAAGCGGTGACATCCTTAAACTTTTATGTATACGACAAGACTTCGTAACAGCTATGCAAATCGCGAAGCGCTAACATCTTGTATCAGGATTTGAGCAATCAAAATAAATTAAAAGGATGTGCTGTTAATGCTATATAGTTTTTTGCTATTAAATTAATTTCTAAAAATTTATTCAGAAGAACATGATCTTCAAGGATACTGTTTACACACAAACTGTAATCAGAAATTTTTCGAACGATTCTCTAACACCTTTTGTAATATACTTTTCACTATTAGTTTATTCAGAATTGAATTTCAAAAACTTGATCTATAAGAGTAAAACTTATGTTGAAACTCTTTTTGTATGTGACATGAATTCTAGATCTTCTTTGAGAACGTAAGATTATCATGCAATTCGATAGGAAACCCATACTAAGAACATTAAAACAAAAATTAAAAAAAAAAATTAGAGGCGCAACACACCTCTGTGATAAATTATATCTCGTTCTATAGATAATACAATAGACGAGAAAAATATTCAACACTCAAAAACGATTTAACCGCACATCCATTTTTTGTTATAAGAATTTAACATGGGACAAATGGACGAAAAGAAGACACTGATGATTAACCAATATTAAGTTTTAAAAGACGCGAACAAATTTTCCGCAAGCAAACAATTACAGTACATAGAAGAAAAAAGATATAATATAATTTAAGAATCGTTAAAATCAGGCGATCTTCTGCAAAGTTATGTGTAATTAAAAATCGTGAAAATGACAAAAATTAAGGATTTCTCACGAATTTATGCTATTTTTAAGATTTTAATCATGTCTTATCGCTTGTCGCGATTTTCAAATGCACGTAACAGTGCACATGGGTTTTCCAATTTTAACGGTTCTTATATTCAATTGAAATTTTTTTTCTACTTAAATGTTCTTTTTCTAGAACATTTGTTCGTGTCTTTGGGAGTTTAATATTGGTTAATCATCAATGACCTATTTTCGTCCAATTGATTTGTCGTTAACGTCGTGTCACAATTACGTTTTCGATAATTGAGCGATTTTCTCATCTATTATATGACCTATAGAACTAGAAAAAAATTATTGCAGAGGTGTGCCACCAGTATTTTTGTATAACCCTTCAAGTATGGATTTCCTGTAGGATTGTTCATGTAAGTGAAGGATGGTAGATCTCATAAAAATTGAATGTATAATTACTTTTTGCCAAAATTCGATAAAAGAAAGGCATTATATAGCGAATTATGCTTTCTGTATAGTCGAGAGAATATAGATATTATAAAATTTAAATGCTCAAACTATAGAAGTTACATAGCTACACTGTTAGAAAACTTCCATATATATAGATATACATTGCGTATATTTTAAAACGCAAAATGTAAACATAGTATATCTATATATATGGAAGTTTTCTTATAGTGTAAGTATAAAGTTCTAATGAAATATTAATAGTGATTAAAAAATTAGAAAATTAATGTTTAGAACGTTCTCTAGTCACCGCAAGAGACGTTTCCGAAATATTTTCAAAACATTAAATAAATCACAGTATTCTATCTACAAAAGATACTTTAGGAGAGTCAAAGCAAAAGAGGCCACGACCATGTTAATTGTTCGGTGTAGGGATCCGTATTCATAAAATCCAAAAACGAAACTCTCATATTCGCAATATATCTTGATTGTACTACATTTAAAAAGGTTTCATAAATATGGATTGAGCACATAGACACTCCTGATCAGAGGTTCTCGTTAATTTTTAATGAACGTTCGTAACACACTGCTTCAAAATGTTCTAAGTGCACAATGATCATTACATAAGACGTGCAGCTATTAATTGCGTCGGGATGATAAAAGTCGGTGCAAAACAAAATAATTGCACTATAAACACTGCACTGCGTCATCTTTGACGTAATCCTGCGATAGTTATCAGACCCAATGATCCATATAATATTCATCAGATCCGAAAAAATTGAAATCCTAAAAATTTTCCAAACCATCGCTATTGTCTCCAACTATAGAAAGTGCCTCTATAGAAGAGAGTTTTTGCGCGGTGCAGCAATATCACGAGAGGCGCGACATCAGAGAGTGACCGTGGCTGCCGAGGCGCACCGGAAAAAGTAAGTAGCGTCCGCACGTGCAGCGCCAGGAGTCGACGCGTGTGTATTGAAGGTGGAGGAGGCGTAGGTGGAAGGGGCATACTGCCGCCTCTTACTCGGCGCAGCTACGACGATGTTCGACGACGGTGCCGGGCGCTAGTAGCTACGCGGCCACGCGTCCGACTATATACAGTTTTGTTTCACTGGCGCTGCCGAGCGCGACGCAGCCAACCGTGCGGAACGCGCTGTTTATCCGGAGCTGCTGCTACTACTGCTGCTGCGACTGTTTCGATCGGCTGCTGTTGGTATTTTAGGGAAAGCGAACCGCTCGTTAGAGACACGAAGAAGAAAAAAAATCGAAACGCCACGATGGTTCAAGGGCTGCTGCCACCTCATTGGATTCAGGGCCGGGCGACAATCATAGCCTCGGCAACGTGTGAACAAGTTGCTCTAAAGTTATAGTGATACAAAGTTGCGATTTTTTTTTTTTTTTTTTTTTTTTTTAATTGCGATAGTTAAACAAACAAGATGACTTTCGATCCTGTTACCGAGGAACAGCGCCAGCAGTTCTTCCAGCACGGATGCAGCGCTCATCTGCCAGGGTAAGTGTTTGAATTTGCGGTTCTAGTGTTTGTTTACTTTCCCTCTGCGCTTATACGTCCAACCCGCATGCAACAGTGACGACACAACGTTTACTGTGTCGCGTGCAAACGACAATGATGCTTACGCCGGGTCGTTGAATCGTTATTACAATGGAAGATTGAAAGGAGCGATTTGATATTCAGAAGCGCGAGTTTTTGGAAATTTATGGACGCGGACTTTCTAAACGTTACTTTCCTAGATTTACTTTTAATTGTGCTGGAATAAAAATCTCGTTTGCATACATTAAGCTGTGTACCAGATGCTTTGTATCACTTCCTCCCAGAGGTTGTGATAGTGAACCAAAATTTTTTTTTAAGAAAACATGATAGAAATGCGTGCGTGGATCAGTGTGTGTGCTCGCGTGTTTGTATGTTTTTTGTTTACTCATTTTAGAAAAATAGTTGTTTTTTTCTTAATTTGATTCTATTTTTTAATATACCTGAGCACATGTCAATATGTAAATAAAGATTAGAATTATTTGTAGCCTTATAAACTAGTTAAATATAATATTTATTTAATACTTCAAGAAATTACATTTAAATAATATATAATTATTATCAATATTATCAGTTATACAACAATTGTATAATAAAGTAATAATAAATATTTATTGTAAAAATCTACATAATTTTACAAACTTAAAACTTGTGGTACAAACCATATATCCAATGTGACTACTACTTTAAAGTATTTAAAATACAGCATGACAAATATCCTAAAGATAAAATAATTTTATTTAAAATTCATTCTTTAATTATTTATATATTGTTAAATTAACGCTGTTGTGTAATATAGCAGGTTAAGCTTAGAAGCTAAAAGTAGTATTGAGTAGTCCATTGAAATCTAAAGTAGTGAATCACAAATATTTAAAAGATAAAACAAAAAATATGTAAAATTACTAAAGATTATAGATAGACTAGAATACTTGTATAATAATTACCTCGAGTAAATACATTGCATATCACTGAACTTTTCAAATCGTTAATAAAGCTAATATACACATATTTCTATCTCACTAATCTCATAACCCACGCTAATAAATACACATATACACATACAACTGTGTATGTTGTTGTGAATTAAATATATTTATTCGCAAAAGAGTATTTTGGCACATATTATTTCCGCCATTAACTTCAAAGCAATGACTATCTAGGATTATAACTGTTTGTATTCAGACTGTCAAGAACTAGTAGATATAAGTAGATCCCAACAAAAACTATGAGACGATGTCTCAGTTATTTTTAAAATTATTCTTGCTATTCTTATTAGTTTTGCAATTTGTACATTCAATGTTCAAATAAAATCGTTTACTCGTATTTTTTACTCGAATCGTGTTAATATTTAAACTAACTGCTATATACCTCACTTGCTAACGCTCGCTCGGTTAATATTTATATTCCAAAAACGTTGCACAACTACTGAAAAAGTTATTCTGTTCCAGAATTGTCAGAGAATTGTCCTAAAAAATAATTTATTAAGATTATAAATATCAGAAGAATGGAAAATCGGAGAATCGAAAAAAGTGGAAGCTTCTTAATAAGATTTTCTTAAGATTTTCTATAAGATTTTCTTATAGTCCCATCAGAACCGATTTGAACATCTGCTCTAATTAAAAATACAGCATAAAATAAAATATTTATTAGATACAATTTTTAGACAGTTAAAACAAATAATAAGTACACAGATAATGAATCAGTTGTCGTTTCTCATACTGAATTCGAAAATAGACAAAAAATAAACTAAAAAATCATCGACCTTATATTTATTAGAGCGACACAAGTAAATTTAATTCGTAACTCAACTATAATAGAGTGAATAAGAATGCATGTGCTCCTAGATATTGCATAATAGTTGCGAATGTTAAACGCTTACATATGAATTGAAAAGAGTTAATAGACATTTGATGCCGTTCACGTTCTATCTGTTCATCACGTTCTATTTGGCATTTATACAGCAGTCCAATAAATATATACATAGTATCCAAGCAGTGAAATTCGTTAAATAGTTCCGATAAAATTGCACAACATTGTATATAAAATGCTTTCAATAATAAATCATAGCCGAACTATAATGATGGATGTTTTATAAATACACATATTAATAATAAAACAAATTGTCAGACGACATTTTTAAGCTAATATATAATGATAAAATAATAAGTGATTAATTTTTATTATCAATAAATTATACTTATTTAAAATACTATCATTTTTTAATTTTTATTTACTCTAGCTGTTATCGATTTTACTCCAACTTATCCCAAAATAAAGATGATCATTATGTACTCTCTAAATTTGAACCAGAGTATACGTAGAATTGACAACCGATGATTATTTGTTAATTTTTAGCGAATTTCCACTAATTATCACTTATAAGTTATGACGAGGAAATTGCCTCCGATCCTACAAATAAATTAGTTGTACGGTGTTGTGCAGGGATGAGAAAAAGTACACGATACAAAGTGTACCACTAATTTTGGTATTAATGCTTAGACACTAATTTAAATTTAGAGAGTAGACAACTTGATAACTCTGACATCTCATTAACATGTCTCTTGTGTATTACAAGACACAATATACAATATTGTATATACAAGACAATCCATGAGCTTTCTGATGACCTTCATCTCTTCATAAAAGCTTTAATTAAATATCCTTGTGCAAGAAACAAATTTTAAGATAAAGAAACTTTTTATTCATAACAAATCATAAATGAAATTTTCATTGTGTAAACTATATTACATGATGTAATTAACAAATAAGCTATTTAAAAGTCAGCTTAAAGTTCTTGGATATTTCGTTAAAAGATTTTTCGTTCTTGTCCGAATTGTTAAAACGTTTTGAACATAAAAAGCCGACAAGTCATACCGTACTCATATTTAGCATAAGAATATAGAAGGCTCAAAGGAATATTGTACGTATATACATTTGTTAGCGCAATGATAAAACAAAAAGAGTGAAGAATAAAGCAGGAACTACGTGTGCACGCGGGTAATACGCGACTTCCATGCTGTTTGAACGGTCGCTCTGGAGATTTTCTGCGGAGGTGCAAACGCGCGCGGGCACGCAAGCAAATGTGTGCACGTGCGCTGGCGCGCATGCGGACGTACATCGAGTATCAAGCACACAAATGAGACATGAACCGCTTGAGCGTGAAATTTCTTTTTCACCTTTTTTTTCATCGGTACACGCCCTTAAAAGGTTCGCATTGTTTTCCCTTGCTTTACAAAAGAGTGTCCGGAAGTTTCGGGAAGGAAACGGATGAATTATTTTAGGTTTTGCTGTATCGATCGATACCTTGACTCGTATTTTCAATAAGTAAATAATTTTGAAGTTATAGATGTTTTAAAAACAATTTTTTATAATGTTTTTAATGTATACAATTATAAATAATAACAATATGTCCGCGTAAAAGAAGTTAGGAAATACAAAAATTGATCGAATAATTTATTAATCCACTACAAACAAATTTCAACATACTGTGTAAATCATACTGGATTAGTTATGACTTTGGCAAATTTTTCTTATACAAGCATAAAGTGGTATCGAATTATGGAACTAGCGCGCAAGACTGACCATGCATATTCAAGTAAAGCTGGAATCAACCCTCATCAAGTAGAGCAGGTCAATGTAACGAGTAACGAAAATGCCGGTGTATCGAGTATATGTACTAAGTTATTTGAGACTTTTAATGAATAGAAACATTTGCTGTTAAGCGCGCTATTTTTTAATCCAAATTTTTTAAAAGAATTTTCGGATTATTTAGCTCGATTTTGTAAACATTATCACGATATTATATATTTTTTACTTTCTAAGAATAAGAGAAAAATCATCTGATCATTAGTTTGTAATACACAACAAATTTATGTAATGATAAAATCAGGTATAATTCATTCTTCATATATGACAAGGGTTTCTAATCACTTCTCTCATATATTATCTATACTCCCGGTATTCAGCAAAGGAACTGCGAGCTGGTGTACCATAAATTTTTCAATAAAATTATAAAATATTGTGAGATTCCTATGTTATTTATCTATAATTATCTTGATTAATAAATTTGCATTTGTATTATACATTATGTATTTGAATTCATAGGTGAATATTTCTATTTCTTAATCGATACTATAAAAAGGAAGAGGGGATAGGAGTAGAAAGAAAGAAAGGTGATGAAAAAAGAAGAAAGATGGAAGAAAGTAGAGAATAAGAAGAGACATGCATATTTGATTGTTAGGGCTGTCTTTACATTATATAGGGTTGATACCTTATCGCGTTTTGATTTTTTTAAACCGATTGACAGGATAATACTCTAGCTGTAAAATATAAATGAGGTATATCTTGATCTACCCGTTAAAAGATAATTCCAATGGTATAAAAAACGTTTATGCTGAGCCGAGGGAGAGCGATAGAAATAAGATACCCTTATTTAAACTACAGTTTGACATAAGTGGGCCTAAAAGGTTCAAAAACCTAATAATGGCGTATTTCAACAGGTTATACTCTAACGAGATGCATAGAAGAATCTTATATGCATAGGATTTATTGTTATCGCATGCATGCACTGTAATTGTTAGGGACGAAACTATTTCGAATGCATAATTATTTAAAAAAGGCTTCATTATTACTGTTATTATGAATATTTCATCATTTAATATCACTTCATCACTTTAAATATTTCATCGTGTAATTTTTATTAATAAATTTATAATAACTATAACTACCTCAATGATAATAATGATAATAATATTGTAGATGTTATACTTCAACTCTAACTAAATCTTCAAAAATGCTTATTAATCTAATTTACAACTATAGAAACAATAGTAATTAAGCATGTAGAAGAGTCTATACGTATATAATGAGAACGATGGCCAAACTTTTGACATATTCCTCATTCCCACGAAACGACTCGGCAACTCGAGATATTAATGTCTCTTAAAAGTCTCATTACAAGAAACTATAGACGAGCAAAGTAGGAGAAAAATAAAACAAACTTGCTGGAATTCCTCGCTTTTTACCGCCAACTCCCATACCCCCTTATATACAAAGCCCCCAACTGTAGACGGGACGACCGAACGAGGCAACTTCGAAGCACGGATGGCGTGAAGGCGCGCGCGCGCGCGCGTGCGGTACCAGTCGCCGTAGGTACCACGTTACGCTACAGCTCCGCTTCAGCGTGGAACTATGCACACCGCCACGCGATCACGCACAAAGTTCCGCCCCTCATCGTTCGCGAGCGCCTTGGGGAGAATCGCTCTGTAGATGCAGACTAGGCTTCGGCTATCGATTTAGCAAATAAGCTGAGCGGCATAGGCCTGTTATCAAAGACGTATATACATTATCGCGCCCCAACATCGATGCTGATGCGTTTAACTCTCGGATTTGTTGTTGCGGTGTACATAAGCTAACTGGCAAATCTATTTTCAGAATCGGGAGCAGTTGAATTATTGCGATGATGAATGTTTAAATGCTTTAGCTGTGCGAAATTGCTTTGTTAGAGTAGCACGTGTATACGTACGTATGAGAGAGATTTTCAAGTACGCGTGTATAACAGTTCGTATTGTTTCGTGTGTCTATTTTCGAAAAGCATTTAGGAAGTTTCAAACAATCCTGAACTGATGTCGAGTTTGGATATAAGCTGTTTGATCCAAGTAGTGCAATAATCTCCTTTTTTTCTCCTTGAGGTAAGGTCGAACGTCGGATGCTTTATAATGGAATGAATTCAATCAATTTTCTCCTAATGCTTTGTGAGATTATGTATACCAGCCACACAATATAGGGTAATTGCGAATAAACAAAATAGAAAGCATTTCGCACTGTTGCTACCCAACATTTTTCATAACGAGAAAATGGATAATTTTTTTTATATACGAACGGGTTCATTACGTAAAATAATACTGTCATTATTTGTCATTGTTGACTGAGCTCAATCTCTCACAGACTATGCGTATCGTCTTTACTCGATTCAACGTGTGCGTTATATACCTATTCTTGACATAATAACCTTAGCATCAAAAATATTGGAAAAATCAATCCAGCCGTATGAAACGTTTAAATACGTAAAATAGAATAATTTTCTAATAATTGTAATATAATAATACTCCCTTTGCACATAGCTATGTATTATACATCAAAAACAATTCATTTATGTGACTTTTTATGATGTACGTAATATATAACAATTATAATGAAAACTACAACGCATGATTTAACTGTTTCTTACTTAAATAAGAAATGAGTTGTACTCCAAATTTAAGGAAGGACAATTCTAGAAGGCCGTAATATTTTATACAGTTTATCAGATACTGCATCAACACGTGACCTTTGATTTAATTATATTTGGAGACAAATTATTTCTCAAGTCATCGTGCTTTAATTTAATGTGGTGATAAGTATATTGTATAGGCAGTACATTTTGAATTACCATATACATTTGATTTCTTGATAAGTAAGAAGAAGCAAATGAATTTACTACGCTTTACTTCAAACCCATCAAAGTCAATAGAACACTCCAAACGCGCCCTTTAAGTGTAAAATTGTTTTACGATTGCGTAAGCCGTCCATGTAATCGCCATCAAATTAGAGTGCACGTGGCAGTTTAATAATCTAATCAGTAGTCTTGAATAGTAGCAATAAGCGTCATACAATTGTAATATAACCGGGCCGAACTGCAGGCATTTCGTCGATTCAACCGATCCGTTACAAATCCTATCGGATCGCTCGCTGCTGCCTCTCTGGCTGGGCATTGACATTGTCGAGGCCGCAGACAATGAACTAATGGGAAAAAAGGAACGCGCTCGCGCCTCTGTACAAGGTATATACAGCGATTGTACCAGCTGGTTATTGAGCCATGACCGTCACACAGAATAGCCTAGCAGCGGCGGTAGCTGTCGCTCAACCGGCGCTCCGCGTCGTTTTAGTGGGTCGGCGCTGGCCTACTTTTTTGCCACACCGTCGCCAGTTATGCTTTTCTTAATCGCATTGCTTGTAAGTATATATAAATGATTGTTATGCGCAGCAGGAACATGCGTAAAACTGTGAGCGTTGTGAGTCTAATCATGAGGGATCTAATTGCAATCGAATGCTCGAGCACATGGTTTTTATCGCTGCACTATAAATTTTGAAAATCTGTCACCAATTTCATTGAGTGTTTACAAATTACAGATTTTCACGACAGATATAATGACATTAAATTGATTGAATTCAAAATGATTTTAATTATCATATATGCTATGTAATGAATGTCAAACTTCCTTAATTTATAAATACAAGATTTTTAAAATTAGGAAAGATAATAATAAATACATTTGAAAAATTAAAGTAAATATTAAATTAACGTATTCATTATCGGTCGCCGATATAAAAATTTGAAGCGCAAACTCAATTACTGACTGATAACAATATTTCTTCCAATTCTTATACTTATAACTGTACATGCATGGACAAGTGATGTATCTTTCATAAAAAAAATTATATTCTGATTCAACGACCTGGAAAACATTAAAATTCATCAAGTTCTCGGTTTCGAAAATTTTCACCGCTACAATCACGGACTTTCTCTCGCGCAGAGAAAGCAATTTAGCGTCCCGACGCCTAAATTAATATCCTAGCTTATCAAATGTAATCTGCATACTCACGTAATAGGAAACGTAATTGCACGTCAATGCACTATGTTGCAGGTACACGGGACACTGTCCGACACTCAAGTTCCGAGTGGGCAAGCGATATGGAGCGTGCACAGAAGAAATTATGAAAGTAAATTGGAACATCACTATATTTTATTATACTACGAAGATGCATGAAATAACTATACTTATCACTCTTCAACCTCAATTTTTTCCCCCTCAGGAGCTCATAGAAAAAAAGATCCTCAAAACAACTCCGTACAAGCCAAGCTCCGTCAACAAAGAGGCTCTAATTCCGATTCAGCGTGAAAAGGATATAAGGAGAGACTGGAAGAAAGATTCTTATATGTACAAAACTCCACCATATATTTTAGGTTACACAGGTATGCAATCGTTTACGTTTTATTGATAATTTTTTAATTAACATTCGGATTTAATTAGATAGTTGATTATTATAATTATTCAAGATAAACTGTCTTTTACATATACATACTATCTTCTTCTTTAATTATTAAGAAAATGTTCTTTTCGAAGAGGTCAATTTAACTTTACAGCTGCTTTCTCACCATCGATCAATTTCTTCAGTGCAAAAAACAATTCAGATAAAAATAAAACCACTGACGGTTAAAGATACCTTTCAAGCTCAACCTAAATAAATCAATTAAACTTTCTTTTATCAAAAGAAGTATTAATGGAAAAGTAAAATTGACCCTTTTTGCTGTAAAGAAAGTTCGAATCATTTATTAAATCTATAACAGTACCTATAATCACATTTAGCAAAGCATAGGTAAAGGTCTAAAATAAATACTGGTTAAACTAATTTTTTATTTTCAATTAAAATATAAAAAGGAAATGAACTACGCAATAAAATAAAGTCACTTAAATTTTGTGGGATATGAAAAAAATTTATTTAAAAGCATTAGTTATCAATTTTTTTCTTGAATAAAATGTTTGTTTTCATATTACAAAAAATGTTACAGTACAGATACATGTTCTGTATCTCAAATGTGAATTCTTTCCAGTTTTGTATGTTTTAAAAATATATTTGAAAATATGCATGTTCTTCCACTGCCATTAATTACGAATAACCAAATAAAGTTCACACCGCGTCTTTTACGAAGCTCCGCAACACGACCTTCCCCCCTAAGAACAGGTACATTAAAAAATAATCGACAATTTGACATGAAAAAAAAAACATCACCTTCGCAGGCTACATACCCGGCTACAGCAGTCGCTACGGTCTGACGTTCATGCGAGCTGTGGAGGAAGGGGCCATCGAGTGGCGCGAGACGCAGAGCAAGCTGCGCGCTCGTCGAGACGCGATGCGGGCTCACGCCGAGCGACAGAACCCGCGAAATTTACTGTCGCGCGTGCGGCAGGACAACGTCGACGTAGAGATCGATCACGGCTACCCGGCGCGCAGAAGGCACTTTGGTGAGTTCGATTAATCGGCCGATTGAAGCGCCTCTTTTCGCTGTTCGACGCGTATAAGTCTCAGAGGTCGGCGACACCACATGGCCGAATCATCTCGTAAATTGTTCATTATTAACGAGAAAGGCTAATGCTATTGATTTAGCGGTAAATGTCAGTTTTCAGCTGTTTTAATGTCGTGAAGTCTACGTGAGAAGGAGAGACTTATTCAATTATAGTCACTGGTCATTTAAAATGACAGCCGTCACAAAATCATACCTAAAGGGTGACCGAATAAGTCGATAGACGGATAAGTTCTATAAATGGACAATTTTCTAGCTATAAGGCTACTGTTAATATATAGATAAAACAGATTAAAAAAATTACATTGTTCAATTTTACATTATTCTTTCGGTTATATGAAGTAATCGATTTAAAAACTTGGTTATATTTATGAAATAAATTACGATTTGTACATCTACTGGTTTAGTTATCCTATAAACCTGCAATGAGAATGGCTACATAAAAATGATTTTAGACAAATGTTTTATTTCTACTTTTGTTTGAACTAACATTGCAGTCTATATTACAATGTAATAATGATGCATTGTCTTATATTATCATTTTATATTAATATTGTCTCGATAAAAGCGATTTCGTTAATTTATTTTTCACTTTTTTATAAAGTTATTTATACATCTAATGCTAACAAAAATTTTACGGAGAAGATATTATAATATTCAGTAAAAGCAATAATAAACTGAATGTATTTTACAGACTTCAATATTTCAAAATATGTAAATTTTTATAATATTTTTAGCCTTACAGATAATTATTATTTTATATTATAGTTTGATAATTGTTAAATGTAGTTAGCATGTGATTTTGTAACATTGTTTG
Source organism: Torymus texanus (assembly GCA_036873485.1). Lineage (NCBI taxonomy): Eukaryota > Metazoa > Arthropoda > Insecta > Hymenoptera > Torymidae > Torymus > Torymus texanus. The sequence continues at coordinate 8,253 of JAYJLV010105123.1, read as the reverse complement.
TATGCACAATTTGTAAAAAATAACACTTTGTTTACTCATTAGTGTCATAAAATGTTTACTATATTTTTCTCTCTGTTTAAAAATAATTCTTATATAGTATTTGAATAATATTAGCGTTAAATACTCCCTATATATCAATTGAGAATTCAATCATTAGAAAAATTAGTTTCAAGATTTAAGTTTTTCAAAGAATAATAACATAAAAAACCAGAAAATTTGTATGTTTATACAAGAAATTTTGCTAAAGTACCTGCAAGAAATTGCTATAAAAATTTCACCCGGAGTAAAATTCTATAATAATTTATTCAGAAAGTATTGCATATTTGTACAATAAAAATTGATTATGTTTGACTAAATATTAAAAGTTGAAGAAGGAGACAAAGACGTTCACTACTTGTTATGGCGTCACTATGCGTTTGATAACTCAAAACTAGAGCATATATAACGATATTTTAATTTTTAATAATAGTTATTTAAATAAAGTGGAAAATCCAAATATCATTGTATTATATGTAGTTCTCATTTTAGGTGTAATCATTTGCATGTCGGCTTTACGACCTGACTCGACTTTTTAATGTTAAATAAAATATAGTTAATATTTATTAAGAATATCAATATTTTCTTCATAAATTCTATGTAAAATTTTTCTGTAAGCATAAGTTTCTTTCAGGTAATTCCGGATTCGGATTTTTTGTAAAAATGTTCACAGAGGTTTTCTGTTTTTTTTCGTACGAGAGTACATATTTTTGAAAATCCCATTTGACAATACTGAGTTAACAAAATGATAGTCGACCTCTGAAAATCACAATATTTCTGTCAATTTGTGCTGTCTTAAATGTTAAAATGGTACATTACATAATGTTTTTTTAAAATTCCCTTACAGACACTAGAACCAAAAAACGCCATATCATAAAAAACCGATCAAACAGGGTACATTATTCGCAAAAAAACTAAAATTTTTTCGTAAATTTGAACCATGATGCATTGGGTAAAAATCATGCTTATGTTAATCAACTATTTCAAGAAGGTGGATCAGTGTAATGTGGTTTCATCATTTACACTTTTTAATGTTGTTAACCTGATAAGTACACAAAATTGTAGAAACGTATATGAACCACGTATCTCAATAATTTGAGATATTCAGAGTTTCTATTTCTACGTGTAGTACAGTCCTCCTTCTCAATACCGCCGCGCTTTTCTCTCTCCAATTACATTGTTGATAATCGAATTGGAGAGAGGACCGTGGCGGTATTGAGAAGGAGGACTGTATACTAGAAAAATATTCAACCACTATCAATTTTCAATGTATATTTTGTACTTTATAATACGTAATTGTCCTACTTACAGAAATCGAATTTAAAATATAGAAATTTGAAAATATTGATTTTTTTAACATAATGTGTACAAAATCATCTTTTTGTAATAATTTACGACATGAATTTGTTGGAACTAATTAACAAATGTTTTTTAACATTTAAAAGTTCTTGTTACATGCAATAGTTTTCAATACAATGACGGCAAAGGTTGGAAACATTGAAAACAGCGATTTTTTAAACAGTGGTATGTTGGTCTTTGAGGTATAACATTTTTTGAAATAGTGTCTCATAAAATTCATCAAAATTTAACATATTAAATTTAAACATTAATATTTATGGAATATAGTAATAATAATAATATTAATAATAATATCTTGGTTTTTGTATAGTTTAAGTAATATAAAACATTTAAATTCTTTACATAGTTGTTTAAATAATACAGAGTAAGAGTGATATAAAGTATCAAGCGTTGCACAAACAAAACTCCATAAAATCACATATAGTTTGTCCGTTAAGAGTAAAAGTATGTATAATAATAAATAAAGTAATGTCTAAATTTTTAGAATATCATACAATTATGGGTAATAAATGATAAACGATGAATCACGGGTTTAAAAGAGTCATCCGATGGCTGTTGAAAGTAGAAAGATACTTTGAAACTTTAATGTGACCATTCAAAAGTTTCTGCGATATTATAAATGGTTCGCCAATGATTTAAATATAGTTGAGATTTTTTATTAAATTATAAATATTTGGAATAAAAAGATCAGTTCAAGAAAAAAAGGTACCAATCGGACAAAATGACGATTTATAAGGAAAGAAAAACGAAGAATTATGGAAGTGATATAGAGAACCACAATAGTATATAGACGAGTGAATGTTTTAGAGTAGTGTACTTTAGAATTGCTTTTATAATTTTTTAATAAGTAGTTATCCCAACATCCTACTATAATTGTGTAGTTAGCTATTTATTATTTATTTAATTTGTGAATGCTAAAATGTTATATCATTATACACATAATATGCGTAAAAATACTTTCTTTACCATCACAAAGTGTAGCTTCTCTCAGGAAGAAAAAACATCAATACTATAATTTAAATGTACACCTATAGCTTCGTATAGCTATGTATAGTGGAAACTACCTAAGATTTTTTGTAAGTAATTAAAATCTACTTAAATATGATATGCAATATTAAGTAAATTTAGATAGTACTGAACTTGACATTATTAACAATATTTTCGCCATTATCTAAATTATTAGACTAAATTTATAGTAGTAGATGATATTGAACTATATGGGAAAGCTAAAAAAGCGGAGGACGAAATAAGTATTTTTAAGACTATGTTCGGTATTTTTGTTGCTTCTTTTGATGTAGGTTTTCCTTTGTATATATCGATAGATTTTTAATGCACGACTACCTCAATAAATGCGGGAGAGTGGAATATATATATAGAGCGTCTCGAACATCTTCACGTCAAGGGATGGAGGTATCTCGTAAAATGATCGTGGCGTTTATGAGGAAATATATTACTATGTGTATATATAAAAAAAAGTAAAGAATAGTTTTTGATTGATTGTTTTCCTGTATGTAAAAGTAGTAACATTCAAACATTCAAGTTTCAAATTTAGTATCAAATTTTATAAATATTATTAAAAATCGGCTTAAGTCCATCATTTTCAATAAGAACGACAATCTGGTAAGTCATTCAATTTTGACTCTTATGGAAATATAGAAATTAGATCATTTTTTATTTTTAACGTCTTATTATTTGAGATAAAATAGTTCATCTATAATAAAAAAGTATTTATAAATTCTTTAAAATAAACAAACGATAGTATTGTATAACTAAGCGAAATAGGTAAAGTTTTGACCATTTTAAAGTCCCTCATTCTAACGAAAATGAAGGTTTTTATTTTCTGAATCTGATTTTTTTACTAAGATAGTTACTTTTGTTAATTGCCAATATTCACTAATGATAATAATTTTTTTTTAATAATTCAAGAAACTTAAAATTTATAAGAGACTGAGTAAATCTTTTATGGCTATAAACTTATCTTATTATCTGAACAACCGTGAATCTCCTCATCCACCTTCTTGAAATTGACCAATCCTGCTACGAAGCCTCTCGTCTCACATGATTTTTTCTTCTTCGCAGATAACCAAGTATCGGCAGAGAGTCCGCCAATCGTCGGCTACACAGGCCACATACCAGGAGCGAAAGGCGAAGTTGCCCTGTCGAAACGCTACGCGCAGGCGGCGCGCAAGGGTCTCGAGCTGCTGCAGCAGGGCCGCGAGTCACGCCAGAGCGGCGATCAAGAAGCGGTGCACAGGGTTCTGGAAACGGCGCATCTCGACGACACAGGCCACGTGAGGCCCTGAGATCATTCTCCCCGAGACGAGAGCCGACCGAGTGCCTGATTTGAAGTCGGTCGCCGATGCTTGGAGCAAGTTGTTTTCATTATTCCAAAGGCATTAGATAACTGACGTGTACATGTGTAAAGATTTGTTCTTATAGCTTGTGTTGAAAATAATGAAGATGAAGTATGTACATTATACGAATTTCCTCTAAAACCTTGCTGATGTAGTATTATGAAACGCCTTTTATTTCTATAATTTTCGAGAATAGCGATTGAAGATTTATAAGGAAAACAAAAATAATTACAATTATGTTTTAGGATCAGTTTTAGAATCAGAAAACAACTTGACCCCGTATCATAATAAAAATATAATTTTGTGTCAAATATGCTGACATTAACTAAATGATTCTCCTGCGAAAAATTCATATTTCGAAAATCAATAATTTAATGACAATATTCAGCAATGAGAAAGAATTATTCGTCAAAGCGAAATGTTCTATAATCCTGATAAAATCTGCTGTATTCTAAACCATAAACTTTACTTTTAACAGATTAAATAATTTTGATTTTTTGAAAATCAGAAACCTTAATCAAATTCAAATGAAAAGTTGTAAAATAAACCACCTTTGAAAAACTGGAATTCGGAATCTTGATTTGAATATTATAAGATTAAAATGATGATATAATAAACATCAATTTTAAAAGGCGAACAAAATAAGCATGTATTTATAAAGCACTTTTATATGTGCAGCACTATCCGTCCATGTGTAATTAGAACAACAATGATTGCTCAATCAGTGTTCATAGTGAGTAATAAAATTAAATCGTATATTTATGCTTCTTTGCCGAATTAGACTAGTTTCTAAAGCAAATGTCTCAAAGTAATTTCTGTACTGAAATATCTTTGATTGGCACTTTACTTAGTTGTAGAAAAAGCTGATTTCATTTTCATTAATTGGAAAATGAACGTCAGCATGACGTATTAAACTGTTACGAAATATTTAATTTATATTAATAAATTAGAAAATAATTATTTATCTATGTAAATAATGATACATTGTGAAAATGCAATCATCAAGTAAGATGATAAAGACAAATAATTAATGATCTTATAATAAAAAATTTTATCAAAAAATAAATAAAGTTTACAAAATTAATACTACACACTATTTTCACACTAAATTACATGAAGTTCTATCTACCCTTCGATAAACGACTTATTCTTTCCATTTCCATTTCTACAGTTCTTTTCCACATTTCAGGTTTTAATGTATTTGATCCATATGACAAGGCCATTAATCGAGAAAGCACCATTAAAGAATGTAAATTATCAGCAGAAAATGTGTTGTCTAATTTCCTCAATCTTACAAAGTCTTGTTGGATGATCTACAAAATATAATATGTAATAATTGTTTTCCGTTTTAGTTTAATGTAAACCAAAACGCATAATAATTTCTTAATATTTACATTTGCTACTTCATCTGAAAATTCAAATTTAGCACTTTTTAATCCATTTACATATTGTCGAATATTATCAAGCCTCGTTACGTCCTTTAAATATTGATGTGCTGCTTCAAGAACTTGAGGGTAGAATGTAATGGTTTTTGGATCAGCTCGCAAAACAACTTGAGTTTGACACTGTAAAAATATAGAAACTTATATCTTTATCATTCCTAACAAAGTTTATATAGTATATGTACAATACATAAAAATACTCACAGGTATAAATGATTTGGTCTCTGACAAAATCAGAACTGGTATATCTGTTTCATATTCCATTGTATAAAATTTAAAATCATAGGCAAGTTTTTGAAATTCGATTAAATCTTTAAATGCAGCATAATTTAATTTACCAGAATTAGTTACTTGGCCAGTAGATAAACTTGTTTCATCAATAACTAAATGAGTATTATGACTCAATTGTAAAATACCACTAGTCAATCTATTGCAATCATAATCTTTTCTAAAAGAAATTAGTTTTTTATCATTCCTTTGTTGAAAACAGAAATAAAAAAAATATTGAAAGAAAAATTAACAACATAATTAACTTACTTTGGCACAAGATTCATTTCATTAAGATTTTCTAATGTTATATTTAAAAAATGACTTTTTACAGTTATTTCCTTTAAGATTTCATATAAATCTTTTGTAAAATTTGCATATTCTTTTGGAAAATTTGTAATATTTAAAGGAAATGATCCAAGACATAGACAATTTTTCCTTAAATATCTAAAAATAACATTTATAATTATTATAAAATATAATAATAAATTAATATATGGAAAGTAAATTCATACATTGAAGAAATTAAATGACAAATTAAATAGTCAGCTGCAATTTCATCTCCAAAAAGCAGTTGACTCAAGATCATCCGTAAATCTCCTCTTATGTTTTCTGCTTTTGAAAATATACTATTAGGATCAGGAATGCTCCTATTATTTTCTTCAAGTACTTTAATTGCATGTAAACGTGGAACTATTGAAGCTGGTGGATTATGTGTTTGCTTTTCAAGATCATCTGCCATTTCTTCTGAATCATGTGTTCCACTCAAACTTGGATCCAAAGATAAAAATCCAACAATATCAATAACTTGATTCAATTTGAATGGAAATTCTTTATAAGTCTGAACAAAAAATAAGATATTTTTTACAAGATAAAAACTTATTTTTAATTTGAATTAATGTTTTATGAATTATATTCAACTAAAAGTATATGATTTCATAAAGACTATTATTGAAAAGAAAAAGAGAACATTAACAATATTTTTCAATATTTGAATCATTAATAATTTTTTTGCTGACCTTTACTATACATGCTTTTCCATCTTTAGTTGGTATTGGAAAGTTCAGAATATGGTCTTTGGAAATGAGTCTAAGGGTTTCTGATTCTTTATTAGATTGTAAAGTACTAGAATCATTATTAGATATTTTTTCTTTCTTCGATATAGGTTCTGAACAATCCATTGGTTCTTCAGTTTCATCCAAAGATCTTTTGTTACAATCATTTTTACTTGTACTTTGTTCTTCTGAATTCATACTATTATTTGTTAATGCTAATGAAGGACTTTTTTGAGTCCAACTATTTAATCCGGGAATGGATATAACAAACCACGTATATCTTTCTGAACTGACATTATTTTGCGAATCAACCAGGACTTTTTCATGAGGCTAAAATAAGAGTCAACATTAAATATTTTATTTTCTTTCTAAAAATAATTGATTAAATTAAACTAAAAAGATTTAATATAATCTGTTGGTAGCAGCATACATGGGATAAACTAAACTTTAAGTATCCCACACCTGGAGCTACCTTCTATTTTTCTATTGGTCTTGCACTACCCGGAATGTCAATAGATTCAACATGGGTTCTTAGTGCTCCTTTTAGACCTCACAATGCATTAATCATTACACAATTTTAAATGAATGCAAATTCAACAAAAATTCACTAGTATCTGTATATATTTTTTTGTATATTCTTTTCACTACTTATCCATATATTATTTAACAAATGAATAATATTAAAATTTTTCTGATGTTCTTATTTCAAATTATTTCATAAATGCATTAATAACAAAATGTCATTGAAGGGCTGTTTGAAATAAGGTTATTTCTCTTATGAAACCCAGAAAAGACATATCCTTATTCCTAGTAGCCTTTCAATTATTTTTAAAGTTATGGATGTTTGTTTTAAGTTATCAAGAATCACTGAGGTCAATTGTGTAATAAAAGAAAAATTAAAAAAATTTTGATATATAGTTCTGTATAAGCTTTAGCTCTCTTTTAATATCCAAATAGATTGTTTTTATATTTACATCTCTTTAAATATCTTATTTTACTAATATTTAGAAAAATAACAAGTTATTACCTGACATTTTGCACCATCTATAAACATGCCACATCTTGAATTATTTTCGCCTGTTATTGTATCAACAACCTGGTAATTTTTAAAATAAAATTCAGGATTATACATATCTTGTATCATTCCTTGGAAATGAACAAGTTGACCATCTTTGAAATTATCCAATGGTGCACTATTCAAAGAAGGAATTTCTTGTAATTCATAATCAGAGTCCTCCAATACTTGAATACAGTCAGATTCATTAGCCACAAAATAATCAACAGTCCAATCTCGTGGTTTAATAACTTGAAAATTAAAAAAATAATTAATTAAAAATAAATTAAGAAATAACAAATATGTTAAACTAATACAGAACACTATTTCATAACCTATAGAAATCGAATTTACTTTGATTATTATTTCAAAATAATTCAAGAACGAATTTTTTTACTTACTCATTTTCAAAGCTGAATTTGAAAGTATCGATAATTAATAACGTACAAAAGATTATTTGAAATGAAAAAATCGTGCACTTCTATACGTTTATCTGCACGCTGCCGAGTGCCGACTGCACGCGATTACGTGAAAATTATCAGCTATGTCTACAAAAGCGCGCCAAAAATACGTGATGGTTTGGTTAGGTAATTGTAGCGCCAAAAACATTATCTTCTCTTAAAAAAGTGATGGATGAAATCTGTCATCACAATAAGACTGTTTTGATTGGTTGTTGTAGACTCATT
>JAYJLV010105112.1:0-11708 GCA_036873485.1 Torymus texanus | reverse complement strand
AGAGAGAGAGAGAGAGAGAGAGAGAGAGAGAGAGAGAGAGAGAGAGAGAGAGAGAGAGAGATAAGTTATACTGTGTTGGAATAAAGAGAACAGACGAAGTAGAACTCTATTGGTGAGTCTGGAGACACGGGTCCGATGGAGATGGCACGACGGTGGAAAAAAACCTGGGGGCAGAGGAACCGAGTGAGAGAATACTACACAAGCAGCAAGAGATTGATCGTAATTAACGGTGAGAGCAGGACGAACGGAGACAGAGCTAAGACTGGCAAACCCAAGAGTGAAAGAGGAAGACCTAAGAGTAGAGGGGAGTGCACATTTAAAGGGTTTTCCGTCAATCTTGGAGCGAATCAACGCGTACGCCGGCTAAAATTCCAATTCACTCACGGAAGTTCACGCTGGATTCTGTCTACCTGTCTCTCCTGCTTCCGACCTGACCGTTCACCATCTAATTCTTTTGCCTCCCGCTCGAAAGCTTTGTTCTCAAACTCCCTTTTGTTAAGCCGTCGCCCACTACATCGATGTGTGCACGTGTACACGTGATTGTTTGTCCACCCATAATTGAGCAGCGATCGCAGCGACATTTTCTGAACTTGAAATTAAATGTTTTTACCTAAGTAAGTAAAGTGGGCGAGCTTGACTTGAGTTCGTTATTTTGGTAGAGCGAGTTTTCCAACTTGCAATAGTTTGCATCAACCCGGAACAACGCCTTTGTTTGGCCAAAGGCGAAATAACTATAGTACAAAGGAAACATCCCACTTGTTAGTTTGTTAACCGTAATTTCGTTAGCAACCCCAGTACTTGTGGTTTTTTTGCGCGCCATCGACCTGATCACACGTATAAAAAAACTCATATTAAGCGATTTGGCGCTATCCAAAGTCAATCCCCGCATACCATTCGGTACTTTCGAATCGCAGGGATATAGTTCTGGTGGAAAAGTGAAAACGTTCTGATCGATCGACTACGGGCCGGTATGAATTTAGCAAGGGCCGAGCGAGGAACGAGCGGCAGCGAAGTGATATATAGAGTAACGCAAGCTTGCCAAGATTCGGCTCGCCTTCGTTCCCGCTAATATTTCTGCGTAACGTATTATTGCGGTGGCGGACGGATGGCGGTAAGAACGACGTTTCGCTCTCAACGACGACGGCGGCGGACGCCCCGGGATCTCTCGATATTTCCAAGACGCGCAAGCGGCCGAATTATACTAAAATGCTTTTTGCCACCGTGGACGTGTGGGATTCGGGGTTAGGCGCTTTGTTCTTATGTGATATACGTGTCTGCTCATGTAGCAAAAAATGAAGCATGCTCTCACTTTATTGGAAAGGTATATGTATGCGAAATATAAGGACATAAAAAACCGTTTATTGTTATAATGTGTTTTTTTTATGATAACGTTTTTTCTAATTTCCACTGTTATAAATATAAATTGTTTAACAACCGATATTATGCGAACCGTAACTTCAAACCTGGGTATGGAAATACAAGTCCTTTTAATTAAAACAATAACTTTCCTATTCCAGTGAATATTGCATACATCCTTAAGTCCGGGGTGCCGGTCTCCTTAACCTTCCTTGCGCCGTTTGCTGTCTGGAAATCCGTAGGAAGCCAGTCATCCGAGAATCCTCAAACTCGTTGATTAGACTCGGCATTAATGCCAGTCAATTAGAGAGCCACGAATTTCGTCAGACCAGACTTCCCGAATTTCGAGATTAAACTTACATTAGTCCGATTAGCTCGCGCGCATGCTTCGCTCCTGGCGCCGACGCTTGGAACTAGTTTTCTTATTAAAACTGAATTTACAACCTCGTACCCGTCGCCTTGCCATACTCCCGGTCTCCTTTGCACTTTCGCGCGAGAAGGCGAGGATTGCGTGGAAAAAGTGCGTACGGAAAAAGCGAGTTCTGAAATATTTTAAAATTTCTTCAGAATTCCATGAGCGACCAAGTTCTCGTAATACTTTTTCAATAAGGCTTTTCGCCAGGCAGGAAAAGTTACGCGCTCGACCTGATTAGGATCCGTAGCCGATTGATTTTCATTCAATTTGAGGGCACCAAAGTTGAGAGCTTGCTTTTACAAGGTGTATCGAGATGGAAGGAAAAAATGAGGGGGCCAGAAAACTGAGATACGAGTTAAGAACAAAGAAAAAGTGCACTACGAAAGCACGAGAGATAGACGTTCCTATATTCTGGATCGAAAGTATGTCAATACTATTTTCAGAAAATTTTAGTCTTTGTATGAATTTAGTTCATTTATGGTGTGCATGATAATATTTGAGTTTTTCTTATTTTTCAGAACAATTATGAAATATAATAAAAGATATATAAATGTACTTGTAATGATTTAGAGATAAGAATAGCGATCATAAGTAGAGATACTATAGAGTAGTCCGATTTACCGGAACATATGTCATTTTCTAAAATAATATATATCTTAATTTAGGAATTCTAAAATGAATCTTTATTCATTAAATTTAAGTAAATTTTTTCTTTTTTTCTTTTCAAAAACAATAAAAATCAATAAATCGTAAATAGTATCAATTTGAAAAACATCAATTACCAGATTATTATTTTAAAATAACTCTACTTTTTATTTTTCCAATATCCAAGACAGTGTTTGAAAAGAAATTGCAATATAATATTAAATGCTTTCCAATTGATAGCACATAATAGGAGCAATTGACTGCTATATACCTTCGCGAAAAATGTACTGAACTATTAAAAAAACGCCGGAGATAATCCCGAAGCCCGCAAACTTTTACATTGTAACGCTCCCCGGGCGCTTATCGCATGGGGAAATTAGAAAGAGTGCGCGAGCAGCTGCAATTAACAAAATTTCCGCACGACCGGGAAAAGAAGTGCCGTATACCTGTAGATGGTAGGAGCGTGCCTGACCTAGTCCGACTCTGTAACTACTAGCACAACGTGCACACTCGCGTTAGTGCTCACATACAGATGCGCGAGGCCCCTGAACGGTGTTTTAAAAACTTTTCACTGTATACTCTTTAACCTCTCAATAGGTGCCAACTTTGCAGGCCTTCACTGCTCATGACAGTCTAAAAGGTTACCTACCCTCGACGCGTTTTCTATAGACTTGTCTGCCGTGCTAATTCAAATATGTCGAGAGCTAAATGATGCTTAAATCAACACTCAAAATTTACCAACTTATTTTTTCTCAAACGAATCTCCAGCTCGCGATTCATTCAGTATTATTAATGCGCGAGTTGTTCAAAAGATTCATGCATGAGGGGGAGAGATAAAAGCTCGCGCTTCTAGTGTGCATCATCGATCGTCGGCTATCAACTTTTCGCAAGCGCAATCGGTACAACCTTGAGGAAAAACTCGCAGCGTACGAACGGAGATTTTTTTGCGAAAGTTTACCCTCGCCCGATGGTTTAGCGGAAAATTTAATTACCCGCAGCGGGATTGCAACAAAGGCCATTGTGGCTTCAATGTACAAAAATGAACGCCTTCGTGATTTCGTTTCTGGCTTTGTAGTTTAGCTTTTTCAATGCGTTGCGATTGTCGATTTATTACGGAGTTTAAGACGAGCTGCGCGCGAGTTATTAATATAACATGAATGTATTTTTACTTGGTTAGGTGCAAATATACTTTGCAGATTGAAAGAGTTTGTGAGTTAAACGTTCACTCGTTTATTTGATTATAGAATAATTCTACTTTATGTCAATCACTTATAGCGATTGATTTATTCCATTAAAGTTCGGATGAGCACGTATAACTTATGTTACGTGTGGATACCCGAACGAATATAAAAAGAATGAAATTAGCAGAAAACCAAACGGTGGCGGCCATAGTTGAGTGGTCAGAGTGTCTGATTTGCAAATCGACGAACTCGCTACAAGCCCGAGTCCCGTCACTTTTTATTAAATTATTTACAAGGCCTCCCTCGTAAAACTTATTTATGAAACTTATTTTATTGTTTAAGAGTTTAGCAAATAATAGATAATGGTTATACAAATTGAAAAAAAAAAATTAAAAGATGGAAATTATTTTACATTACTAAAACATTGTAGTTTCGATAAATGGAAAAGAGAATAAAAACAATTTAAAATCTATTTATGACTATAAAAAAACTATCTAAAAAATTCAATAAAATTTTTTATAGCATATGAATTTCTTATCTACAGAAAATATAAGCTATACCCAATTCTAGCTGTTATACAAAGTTATAAGAAATGCATACATACACGCGCGCAAGCAGGGGCAAAAAAAATATTCTAGACAATGTTTAGAACAACTCTTCAAAAATCTTTATTGTTTGTTTTAAAAAGTCTGTACTAAAATTAATTTCGATCCATGAATACAATTAGAAATATTAAAAAGAGATTTCAAAATTAGTTAATTATTAGTAAATGTCAAGTTTTAATTCAATACATTTATTTCTAAACTAATGGTATTCGTATTGGTATAATGGGATTGCGGAGATAATAAATATCCTATAAAAATGCAAAAAATTATATAATATTAATATTCTTAGATTTAAGAAAAATGTCTATTGTACTCTTCTCAGACGAAATCACGCTCCTCTTTCATAAAAATACATCTTCCTAAACAACCCCGCTTGCCTACTTTGTCCCAAGGCGCGTGCGTGCACTTCCGCGCTTGGCTATTCCTCTCTCAAAACTGCAATTCCCGAAGCAATAAGGCACGCGACCTGTACTTAGTGTAATTAAAGGCCAGCAGCAGCCACATCGCGGCAGAAGCAGCAACTCGGAGAAGAGGTGCACGTCGTCGCCTCTCTACCTTCTTCCCCGACGACGACGGCGTAGAAGAAGAGGAGAGCCGACAATTTAGCGGAATCCCTTTTGCTGTTGCCGCTGCTGCTGGCCTGCTTCTTAACCCCTCGCCTGCCCGCTCGCCCGTCAGACGAAGTGCACTCGACCGAGTCATTTGCGCGGCCGGCTCAAAGCCCGCCGAGATAGAAGCAGGGCGGAAAATTAAAGATCTCCCGAGAGAAAGGCACGGGGGAAAGAGAAAGAGGGTGACTTTTCAAACTCTCGATTTTTGTTCTCGTTCGCTGTCTTTTTCAGAGCGGCGCGAATAGAATGAAAGAATGAATGCCTACCGCCTGGTAATTCCTCCTCGGCCGCGAATGAGAACTACTGCTGTGTGCGAGTCGCTTCCAGCCGGAGTGTGAGAGAGATTCTTGTGTTTTTAAGCCCTGCCAGCTGCTGGAAAAGCACCGCCGCGATTATCAAACGATGAGTCTTTTCTGTTAATGAGACTATTTTAAGAGCCTCTGTAATGGACTGTCTTTCGTGAAAAAATACGGAACATGGTACTTGTGTGACTTTTGCTATTTCTATTTTTTTAACGATCACTTAACAAGACAAATTTGGAGATTATGTTTTTGATAAAGTAAGTTCAGTACTATTAAAAAAGATGTCTTTTTGTTGGGATAACTCCAGGAGAGAAAAATAATTTTGCTCGTTTGTTACGAATCTATATCAAACAAAGCAAACCTCTTCTATGAAAGAGTGTGTATTTTTATTGTACTTATACACATGTCTATTCGTCTATAATTTACGGGTGGTAAATTATTTTTAGAAAATAATTCTATAATCCGTTTCCAAAGTAAAATTTTCCTTCAAACTTTTTTCAAGTATATGTGTGCATACGCGGCTGTCCTTGTATACATGCGCGCGCGCGTGTGCCTGTGTGTTGGTGTACTACGCGGGGGCAGGGTATAATATTAATGAAGAATAATCGTTATCCTGAAAAAGTAATGGCCATTATTCTTAACCGCTCATTCTGTTAAAAATACTTAATGTAGCATTTCAAGCCCGTAAAATATATTTTCTAATATTTCAAACAATCGTATCTTTAGAAAAATAAAAATCTCACCCCTCTAAAACGTCAAATAAAAGAATCCTTTTATTAATAAGCGTCATAAATATGGAACCGAGCTATTTCTCATCCTATTTCAACGTCACATTTCCACAGTGCGCGATGCCCCTTTCCAAAAATTTCCTCGACACGGGAAGAGCCGTGCACGCGCGCAGAATTTGAACGAAGTCGCGAAGAGAGTCCTGGTAATCTACATTTCTGAGAAATCTTCGGCATTTTCGCGACTGTACGCATGTAGAAAGGGGATGGTAACAATGGCCAGACATCAGTCACGTCGTCGTGAGACGCATGGCAGAGAATTTTTAGAACCCCAATCGTGCGCTTGCGCGATTCTTCTCGCAGAAAAGAGGCGCGCCCGCGCGATTTACGCGCTCTCTCATATATATATATATATATATATATATACACACACACACACACACTCGCGAGGCCGCGATAACAATGCGAGAACAGATGAACGCGAGCTCGAACACTCGCCTTTTTTACGTCGTGAATATCGTCGTCCCCGTTCTTATTTTAATTGCGATAAAACTAATGCGTGTGTGTGTGTGTATTTTATGGACGGCAAAGATAAAGAACGAGTTCCCCGGCGTATGATAAGAGGCATTAATTCGCTTAGAGCGTATGGATTTTTGCCCTAATGCTCGTTTAATCTCCCATCATTCTTTAAAGAGTCATTAATTCTCCGTTAAAGAGATGCCCTAAATATGCTTGAGATTTATTGCTTTATTTTTAAAATTGCATGAGGAAACAAAGACTTAGAGTTGAACGGGTCTGTCATATTGTAGATTCTCGCTAGAAAAAATTTTCAGGTTTGATAAAAACTTGCGTACCCGAGAAAAGTTTGGAGAAAGTGTGACAGAAAGGAAAACATAAATATTAGCTTGGATTCCCCGTAAAGTTTCAGTCATCGAATCAAATAAAAAAGTACTCAAGAACTGTGGGGACGAGGGCTATTCCGGTCGACGGTAAAAAAAATGTTTACGCGCTCGTGTGCGAACCCCTTATCTCCCGCCTGTCGATCTGCGAGTGAGCAAACGAGAAAAAGAGAGAGAAAGAGAGAGAGAGAGAGAGAGAGAGAGAGAGGGAGAGAGGGTGACAGTATGGGCTACGGCGAGGCTTTCTCGTGAAAAATGAATTCCGACGGTCACGCGAGCCTGTCGTTCGCATTCCTCTCTCATGGGTGATAGGCTCCGATAATGACTGGACGACAGATGGACTAGCGCCTCGCAACATCGATCTTCGTCGCTATAATGTGTCGATATGTATCGTTTGGTCTTATAGGATCTTGGTTTTCCTAGTTCGTGGTATAAATGTAATTATTAATGATTCGGATGTACGGTGCTCTATTATTATGGCTCGAATATTCATATATATATATTAAACAAGCATTGTTAGCAGTCGTTTAAAAGACATTCTAGAACAGTTCACTGGTCTATACCTCTACCCTAACGCGAAAAGAAAAAAGTCATTGAAAGGTCTAATTATATATAAAAGTTTGTGTGTGCGTATAAGATTGTAGTTGCGATTAGTAAGTAACATAAAACATTAACGTTAATTAACAGTATTTTCAAGATTAATAGTCCCGTAATAACGTCGTTAAATTACACAACTCAGGCGTTAGGAATATTTTTAGCAACTACTGAAAGGAAACATAATTGGGCGATATTATTTTTTATTGTTTTCCGTTTGTTAGCGTTTTTTACGAATATACGATACTAACATTTTTTTCTAATTGAAGTATAATTGATGCCAGAAAATAATTATGAGTTATATTCAAGTATAATATAATGATATAATTCAATATGACTTTTTACACGTAAACGATAGAAAGAAATCAATAATTCTAACTTATTTATACCGTATGATAGCCGATAAATTGTTGCTATATATTATAATAAATATCCTGTAAATCTTTGTTAAACTGTTAATTAGTTGGCATATTTTTAATCTCCTTAGATGATCAAATGTGTTCGTATTTTAAATGAAAGTAATACTTTTTAGATTTCTTCCTAATAATTTCCGGTTCCTCAACACCTGGTCTTCTTTGTCTTAACAGTCTAACGTTTTCCCCTCTAGTTCATTCACAATCTATTTAATTTCACTATATTCTTTCTCTCTTTACAGCCTTTCAAGCGAAATTGATTGAATTTTAAATCACACCAAAAAGTGCGCGTGAACCAACACGCCCGCTGAATTCGCACTCTATACACGCGGCGTGCATCTCACCCGGCAATTGCTTTGCACGGCTGCCTTTAAAACGGAATAATTAATCGCCACCACGCGAGTGTGTTAGATTCTTGCTTCGAACGCGAAAATCTGTAAAAAGCCGCATTTGCTGCTCTTTTAGTGCTGATGGGCAAATAATACATCAAACGCGTATTCATTCATTCGATGATGCACATTCGTGCACCGATTGAATCGAAGCATCGCACATTCACGAGGGATATCTAACCACATACGCGCAATTTTGTTTAGCCATTCGCAGTGGCCAATCGATTCCCTCAAGCGTACTCGGGGTGTACACGAGCGAGATTTTGGAATTCATTATGTAAAATGTAAGTATTTGCTGAATTTTTCAAATGCACTTATTAGAATGGATGTGAAGTCTTTCTATAAGCTCATGAAATTACGATTGAGATCTTTATAATTACCAGAATAATGTCTTTGTTTGAAATTTTTCTTTAACCTGTTATTAGGTTGTAAAAGGAAGAATTAGTGCTTGTATAATTAGTCTACTTTATTGGATAGAAGAATACTTTAAATTATTAGATGTTAAATTAAGAAATGAGCAAGTTCAACCTAAGAATTAAATTCTAGAAAATCATTAATTTTATTTAACTTTAATTATTAAAAAATTCTGCAAATAATTATTTTAAAAATAATTAAAATAAGCTCAACGATATTTTCACTTAATATCTGAATTAAACGATTTAAATACTATAACTAGTAAATTTTTAACGTTGCAATTGCAATTGATTTTTTTATATTACTCACTCTAATTGCGGTATATTTATAAATTAAAATTTTATTCTAATTATGTTAATATGATTCTTCTGCTTCCAAATTCCGTACAAAGTATATCATAGTGAATATATTCATACAAAGTAATATTATTATATAACGTACTTATTGCGGGAGAAAAAGGAGATGATTTAAATAAATCTCAAAATGAATTTTAATAGTAACGGAACATTGATAAATCTGATAGAATCCTCTCGCGTTAAAATTTTGAACTTTTTAAAAAACTTGTATAACATAACCTAGTAGAAATCAAACTTTCTAGTCGTATATTAGTTAAAAACCGGAAAATAAAAAATAATCAGCGAGAAATCAGCTACAAACTGACTAGTTTTTTTTTCTATCTACAACAAGTCTATCATTGGTGTGTCCCAAAAATGGTCCAATTTTTGTTACATCTTCCTATTTTATATTTTAATGATATAATCACTAAAGTTTAGTCATACACTTTTATGTCAGACCGTAGAGTAAGAAAAACGAGCTTTAAACTACTTTTCAGAAACTAAAAAGTTTTTATTCCTTCAACTGTTATATTAATTTACACTAAATGTTGAACAAACGCAACTTTTGAGGAAATTAACACTTTTTAATCCTAGAAAGCTCATAAAGGGCATTTCTTTTCTTTTTTATATTTTTGATTCGTGCCTTCGTGACTGTATAATTAGTGTTTCCAATTTTAAAACTCTTCTAGGCTACAAATAGCGATGAAAACGATACCTTATAAGTAAAATGAGCTGTTCTTTCGAATCCCGGTATTAGTTTTTAGCTATCATATTACTTGCTATGATATAAAACAGCCCTTGTAGTGCAAAGTGGTGAAATTTCTAATCCCTAGCAAGGGGTAGAAATAGGATATTTTTTTGATAAACGCGAAAGAAAGTTTTTATTTTTTTATTGATTATATGGCTAAGACGTGATACCTCAGATCTCATAATGCCGAAAAAGTGTAGCAACCCCCTAAAAATCGAAAAACAACCTTTCATGGGAGTGAAAAAACAAAATTTTGCAGAAAAAAGTTTCTTTACAGTTGCAAAGGACTCTATAGCCAGAAATTTTATTTTCAAATGAAGTTACATAATAAAGGAATCGCAGCTCTTTTTATCTCTACATATGGGGTGATATTAGGTAAGGGTGGCTTTTCGGAAAAATTTTTATTTCTATCCTTTGTCCTACAACATTATTTTTTAATTTTTCTTCAATTTACACCCCATTTTCACCCCTTAGGAGGGATGATAGCTAAACACTAATACCGGGATTCGAAAGAACAGCTCATTTTACCTGTAGGGTATCGCTTTCATCGTTCTATGTAGCCAAGAACATGTTTTTTTTCTTCGAGTGTCCCAAAATGGTGACTCCAGCGTTAATGAGTTAAGGTAAACAAACGTTAAAAATCAGGCTCTAGGAAATGGATTTCAACTAAAATATTAAAACAGTTTTAAAAAAATTAATTGTATTTCTTTTTCATTAGCAGAAACAATTGTTATGAATTATTCAATTTCTATAACTTTAAGAACTTTAAATAGTTTTTGGTTAGCTGAATGCTAAGAAAAATAACAATTTCGAATTACTTTTTTTCATTGACTTTTTAGTTAAGAACCGTCGTAGATATTTGAAAAAAAAAATTTATGTAGTATTTATTCAAAACATTATTTAAAATTTCATTTATTATACAAAACTCATTATTTAAAATTTCATAAACAAGAGATTTATTTTTCCCTCATTTTATTGATTAAAACACAATTGAAACGTATAATGTTAATTTGAAATAAATAGAAAAATAAACCTTTCATTTTAGTTAAAAAATTTGGAATATCGACTTTATTTCATATGTGAAATAAATAGTATAAGAATATAGTGCAAATCTCTACAGCGGTCCTAAACTAAAAAATTATTGAAAGAAAAACTCGTTACCGTTTTTTAGCGTATATCCAACACGTCATCGTTTTCTTTTCAGTAAACTATATGTATACTAATTCTATGAAAATGTTAAGCTTATAAAACGTAATTCTAAAAGATTAAGTATCATTTTGATTTTAATTTTTAGAAAGCAAAGAATTATTACTTTTAAGTCTGTTAATATTTTACTTATGATTTTTCTATGAATCAAAGTAGAAGAGAAGTATGTAGTGAAAGAATATTTCCGACACTTTCTCGGGCCCTTCACAGCATCACAACCACTATTACCAGAGTATTCTCTCTTATCCCTGTAAATGCTTCCCGCGCGGACACCGGCACACTATCATATAGCCATCTATATAGACACCTTGGAGCCCGGAGATTCCCGCAGACACTTGTGCTGGCTCGCGTTCGCTCTATATATAGTTCGCTTTTGTCAAGTGGATTCTGGCTGCCGATGTGCGGATCGATTCTCAAATGCGTGTGTATATAGGATTGCGCGAGGAGGACATTTTTGCGAAGGCTGAGAGAGCTACAAACACATATCCACATATATACATAACTAGCCTTTTTTCGAGAGAAGGAGAGAGAGTTGCGTAGCCTTGAGGAACCAGATGAGATTCAGCGATACGGAAATAACCGAAGTTTCGCGAGATTAATCTCGAGCAGGCGGATGCTCGCGAGTGCTACCGATGTTTTAGTGTTGTACGGTTAAAAGTTTTGCGGTGAGAGAAGTTCGATTTTGCCCCTAACGCATTGTTTTTGTAAAGTACAGTCTGATATGAATGGTCAATCATGTCATGTGGGAGGATTCTGAATGTGCAAAACAAAATTGCCAAGAATAGAATAATTATAAACTCTAAAGTTGAATTAGTAAAAATCCACTAATAATTAGTGAATATCCACTAATTCAAATAGTTAAAATTGCTC
>JAYJLV010105101.1:0-11708 GCA_036873485.1 Torymus texanus | reverse complement strand
ATTCTTCAGAAAGTATACCACCCAGACTCTTCGAAAGCGGCTAGTTGAGACATTGCTATTCCCTCAGCTGGATTATTACTCCGTAGTGCTATTAGATGTAACCCAGGAACTAGGACATCGCCTGCAGGTGCTACAAAACTCCGGCGTGCGATATGTTAAGGGTCTTAGGAGAGATGATCATGTCTCCCTTCACAGATCCTCATTGGGCTGGCTGCGTACGGATTACAGGAGACAGTATTTTATTGCGGTACTTATGTACAAAATCGTGCGTATGCGTGTACCGGACTGCCTGGTGATGCCCGGTATGTGCCCCGGGGTAGTGTGCGTGGTGAGACAAAAGAGCTTGAACCCCCTCTTATACGAAAAGGGTATGGCATGAAATCGTTTCAGGTACAGGGAGCGCGCCTATGGAACTCTCTTCCTGCTCAGATTCGTAACTTCTCGTCTCTCAGTAGGTTCAAATTGGCAGTTAAAAGGTACCTCACCAACCTCGACTAAACGCTTTATATGTTAATTTATTATTTTCTTATACTGTCCCATATACACTATTTTAGCGGAATGAAAGTATTTAAGGGATGTGTGTGTGAGTGAATCTAATTTTGTAAATGCGTTTTATATTTTTTTTTTCTTCTTTATTTTATTATTTTATATTTTACTTTACATATACTCACTGACCTATTTACACATAGACTTATTTATTTATTGACTGCGTACTATTTATTTCATATTTTTTTAATTTTATTTATTGACTGCGTACTATTTATTTTATTTATATTTTATTTTACATACAGACTGATAGATGGTAACTGTATAACTTATTACTTGTAGCCACCTTTCCTGTGATTTTCACTGTATTACATTGACTTACTGTGATATATAGTATTTATTAGTGTTAAGCATCGACTGTGATATCACATTTTTATTTATTTAAAATATTTGCTCTGTATTAACTTTTGTACAGTATTACAAATAAATTTTATATCTATCTATCTATCTATCGCTCTTATGCTCATTTACGTGTGTGTGTCGCATACCGAGTGTGACGGTCTCTTCTAGTTCGCGCGTTTGTGTAAGCGCGCGGAGTATATTACCTCGTGCTCTTGACCTAGTTTTGCGCATACATGCAGACAGCTGTGCCGAGACAGCTGGCTTCGTATTATTCGTACGGGCGGACCGTTTTAGCTAGGCTTTCCGTGTTTGTACAGCGATACATGTTATATCCAACACTTCAATTCTATTTTTAATAAATCTTAACATCTTGTCTTTTATTATTTTATCTGACGAGTTATCATTTCGCACCACTAACATTCCCTGTTCCCCGTCGCCTCCGCGGTCGTTGCACATAAGAAGAGTGCATTGTGTTGAATTGACTGGCCGGTACACAAAACTAAAGGTGAGATCACGTCACTGGTAAGAAATAAAAGCGCGAGATAACTTCTCGCGTATTGCACGGAAGATAATCAGATGAAGTGCGCAAGCACGACGTTGGAGTGTCTGCCACTTAATCTGGCCATTGCGATCAAGGAAAGGTAATTGAGAGACCGTGGTTTGAAACACTAAGACGCATAGGTGAACGCACTTGGTGACTAAAACCACCCCGTGACAACTGGCGCTCCTAACGTATGTGTGCTAGGGAATAGTATGAAATTTTGCCTTGAAAAACGAGTTCGAATCCCCAACATTTTTTTTGTCGGATTTTCAGAATTTTTGTGTAAGTTATAATTAGGAAAGTTAGATAGAGGCGACCAATAGCAAACCGTTTCGGGGTAAAAGCCCGAGGTTTTCAGGGAAAGAATCGGAAAATTGCTGTTGGTAACAAGATTAATAGATAGGTACAGTGCCCATAGACGAGATAATTTGCGACCGAGATTTTGATTTTTTTTTTATTAATTAAAGAAAAACTAAAAGTTGTGAAGAGACGCAGCAGGAGATGGAACACTCGACAAATTTGTGACGAGCGTTCAATCAATACCAGTTGCTGGCCTAAGAAAGGCTCGTAGAGACAACAGCCTCAGTAGATTCGACCCAAATGCAAAGAATCGAACTGAGTGCCAGAATTGAACCCGCGGAAAACTAGTTGGTGGGAAAAGTTTCGTTTGTAGACTATGAATATTTTTTTTGTGTTGTTATAAAAATTAACTTTGCTCCGAGTAAAGACAAAACCAGTAATTGATACTAAAAAGGAATCGAAGTACCAAGTACTGGCCAATTAACAAAAGAAACCAGCTAGTGCGTTTAGAAATTATGCAACTGGGATTAACCATTTCAGTCACGCAATTCAAGTAAGTTGGTCCAAAATATAGATTTCCGACGTATTTTTTAACGCTGAAACTGTATCCGAGGTCTAAATCAACCCTTGTAATCGGGTGAAAGCCATCCTTATAGCCACAAAATTTAATTATCTACAAAGTAGTCCAAATATACGTTTTTGATGTATTTTTTGAAAATTGTCATTTTATTATTATGGCCGCCATATTGGATCCGCCATACTGGCTTGCGAAAACCTAATGGCGATCCTATAATCTTTGTTCATCAATCAAAGAATTCCAATCATAAAAAGCATATGTTCCTCATCAAATTTCACCGCTAACGTATTAATTTCTCAAAAACCCATGTTCTTTGACAATTTTTTATGTATAATAATTATAAATAATCATATTCTCACAAAATATCACCATGACTCAATATTCTAGGTACAGTGGTACCTAAAAAAGCAAAAAATTTCAAAATCCTGCATCAATTTTGAAAAATATGAAAAAAACAAGGAAAAAATTAAGACGCCCATATATGGGCGTCTGTGACCGAGAGGGTTAACCTGCTGCGAATCGTGGTGAAATTCAGAGCATGTAGGATAGGCCGGATGAAAATATTATATATTATTTATTCATATTTTATTTATTTATTTATAAAAAATAAAAAGGGCCGCCTTAGGGAGCGATCCCAAATTTTTAGAAATCGCATACAGAAACACGCTATGAGAGGCCAAAACGAGTGTATTTGACGACAGCGCACACGCAAAAAAGATGGTGATAATATTGAAGAGGCGATAGGTAACTGGTTCCAATGTGTGCAGGCAAGAGAAGTAGACGAACACCTGCAGACATTGGAAATGCAGTCTATCGATTCGAAATTTATTAAGATGAACCGGTTAGCACAATGGCTATTAGGGGAATATAACCCAGAAGATTTTATTAAAGAAGATGGACAAGACAAAGCCGCTCTGCCGATAAAAAGAGAAAATTTAAGGAACACTTTTATCGAAGAACAAAGCAAGACAATTCTGTCACCAGCAAGGGCGAACATTACAGGTGAATCTTTGGAAGGAGAGCCTCATCCGTTGTCCATGCTAGCAGCAGATGAAGCGATGAAAGCCAATTTCGAGGCAACGAGAGTAGCTATGAAGGAGGTGACGATGCATCACTTGCCGCCAGCTGACAGAAGGACGGAAATTCGCTGGCGAAAGACACGACACTTTCACAGTTCATCGAGCCGATGATACAAATAACATCGTCGGCAGGAACGAAATTCCTGGTGCCAGAAGCCTTCATGGAATTCTGTACACAATGATAACAAGAAAATAGATCTTTGCGAGCAAAAGGTCAGACGCAAGGCGCAATATCTAGCACCAGGATGGAAGAAGATCGACCTCGGACGAGAAGGGACAATGTGCGTCTACAAGACACATTTACGTATTCAGCTAACTCGAGCCCAGAGGGTGCATCGACACTCCAGGTACATTTTACAGATAGAGCTCAGCCACCGTTGAGCAACCGTACCAGAGCCTGAGGGCAGGGAGGAGGTTTCTCGAGAGATGAAACTTCCAAGAACCTCTATACCAGTAGAGTCGATGATTCATCTATTAGAAGACGATATGCTGCCATTCTAGACTTGGTCAAATAGTGAGGAACTGGAATGTATCCTTCTCTGGCGAGAGGGGCCAGAGTATTGAAGCCTTCCTAGAAAAAGTTGAAGCTTGTAGAGGATCAACAAGTTTAACTGAAACTGAGGTGTTCCAACCCTTGCCAGAACTCCTGATGGGCGTAGCAGCTATGTGGTTTCAAGTGGAAAAGCTTCGTTGGAACACATGGTCAGGTTTCAGGACTGCTGCCCGTAAATGGTATGGAACAGGGCGAGGATATCAGCAGAGACTATTAGCTGTAACTAATGCCAGGACACAGGGTGAAGATGAATTAGCAAGAGACTTCATCACTTGTCTCCGGGTTATTATAAGGAAAATGGAGCCGATACACAGTCAGAAAATGCATCTCGACATGTTATATCAGAATTTAAGGCCAAAATTGCAGAAATAAGTGAGTAGAGCCGATTTCCACGACATTGACGAGTTGCAAGTGATGACCCGGGAAGCCGAATTAATTCTCTAGTCGGAAAGATTATTTCGGCCACCACCACCTGCGGATCTCACGATGTTGCCTGAGGTGGCATATAAGGCTAAAGCCGTGAAGCTGGCTAAGCCTAAGATCTCTGGGGTAGAAAACAGCGAGCGGAACTGCCTTCTCTGACAGAGAAGGCCTTACAGATCAGGCGGTTCTAGTGGCCATCGCAAGACTGGAAGCCGGCTTGAGCGAGATTTGCAACAAGCAGGACTCTCGCTCCGCCGGCAATAACCACAAGCGATAAACGGACTACCGTCAGGGAAAGCGAAAGCCCACACCGGTAGGGCCTCGACAGGAGAAGAGAACAGAAAGTCGAGCACTTTCCGCGGATAAAGAGAGGGGAGAGTCTAGTAGTGACCCTAATCACAAACCTAAGCAACCTGCCGAACCCATTAAGTGTTATGGGTGCGGCATGATAGGTTATCGGCGCTCGTTTTGTCCGAATTGCTCGGGAAACGAGAGCAGACGCGATTAGAAAGGCCTAAATCCGCCGAAGTGTTTGAAATGGAAAGAAAACGACCAACTGACTTGATAGTGACCGCTAGCCAAGTCACAGTCGAGCAGAAGAACACCTCCGTGAAGGAGCTCGAACCCAGCTCCAACCAGATCCCCGTACAATCCGACGAGTTGTGTTGGTGGGTACAAGTGTGAATCGGAGGGTTTTGCATTCGAGCGCTGATACGGAAGTATCGAGAACTGTGATATGATGGTTCGGGCTGGAGGCTTGAGTCAGAGGTGCTGGCAACCACTTGCTCCACGTGACGGGACACGTAGACCTCCCGTTCGAGATGGGCGGGGTTAAACGAGATGTGCTGGTATCGATTATACCAGACTTGGAAGTCGACTGCTATGTCGGTTCCAATTTCGTTCGTGCATTCGAAACTATGCATGACCCCGTAGAGAACAGATTGATAGTGGGAAAATCCTGTCGAAGTATCGGACTAGAACTAGCCTGTGTCTCTTCGTCATATCCAAATGAGCCGACTCTGATCAAGATCGCTTCTTTAGACACGATGAAAGTTTTTTCTGCAGGTCTAGCTGAGATAACGCTAGAAGAACATAAGCGTTTGCAAGCTCTTTTAAAGAGAGTCTTGCCACCGTGAAATGTCCCGCTCGGTTGTACAAGATGGGCTGAGCATGAGATAGACGTTGAGAACACTCGACCAGTCCGGCAAAAACAATATCCAATCTGGAAGAAATTGGAAGAAGAGATGCACCGACAAGTGCGAGAGATGCTGGAAGCCGGATTGATCGAACCATTGTCTAGTCCCTGGTCTAATCCTGCCTTCATGGTGCCGAAAGCTGGCAATAAACATCGCATGGCGATAGACATGCGCAAAGTGAACGTGGCCGCAAACGGAGATGCATATCCGCTGCTCAATATGAACCAGATCTTACGGAAGCTAGAAGCTGCCCGTTACATTTCAACTTTAGATCTGCGCAGCGCATATCATCAAATACCTTTGAAAGAAGCGTCGCATGAGATAACCGCGTTCACCGTTCCCGGCATGGGCCTTTTCCAGTTTAAAAGGATGTCATATGGCCTGGCGAACGCAGGAGCAACCTTCCAGACCATGATTGACCGAGTAATAGGTCCATAACTGGAGCCTTACGCGTTCTCCTACTTAGACGACATAATCATCGCCACAGAGACTTTTGAAGATCATCTGGTGATGTTAGAACGCGTATTGGTCAGGATCAATGAAACAGGCCTCACTATCAACCGAGAGAAGAGTGTATTTGGTCGAAATGAAGTGAAATATGTCGGTGTTCTCGTCAACCGAGATGGATTTAGACCAGATCCGGATAAGATAGCTCCGGTTATGCAATATTCCGAGCCTAAGAAACTTAAACAACTAAGACGATTCCTCGGTATGGCATCGTGGTATCGGAAATTTCTTCCCGATTTCGCCTCGATTGCCGTCCCACTCACACGCCTAACGAAGAAAATCTTCAGGTACGTGTGGGAAGAGGAATAAGAACGAGCCTTTGACCTCATCAAGGCACTTATCGCGACAGCTCCAGTACTGCACCGGCCAGACTTTAACTTGCGTTTCGCCATACAAATGGACGCCAGCGACACTGGTCTGGGAGCGGTATTATACCAGGTCATAGACGGCCAGGAGCGTGTCCTAAAGTTCGTGAGTCGTTCGCTATCAAAAGCGGTAACTACTCGGTAACCGAACGAGAATGCCTTGCTGTGCTATGGGCTATCGAGAAGTTTCGGGTTTACATAGAGGGATATCATTTCCTCGTTGTGACTGATCGTAGCAGTTTGCGTTGGATTCGGTCACTGCGTAGCCCGACAGGTAGGCTCGCAAGGTGTTCACTTAGGCTGCAGATGTACAATTTTGACGTTAAACATCGGCAAGGGAGCCTCAACTGTGTACCGCATGGCTTATTCCGGGTGTATGAAGAAGACGACGATAAGGAAGAACAACCAGTTGTAGGTGCCATTTCGTGGACAACAACCGCGCAAGACGAATGGTATCCAGACTGGCAGACGAAAGTGACAGAAGAACCTAGAGCTCACCCCCGGTGGAAAGTTCTAGGCGGCCAGCTCTACACATATCGTCCTAATCAAGACGTAGAAGAGGATTTAGGTGTAGATGACGATGCGTGGAAGTTGGCAGTTCCCAATGAAGAGAGGAAGAAAGTTCTTACGGAATGCCACGACGACCCCACTGCTGGACATCTCGGAAGAGGGATAACCTTCGCGAGAGTCTCCCGATATTGGCCAAGATTTTACCAGTCACGGAAACACGTGAGATTGTGTTTAGTATGCCAGCAGTGCAAGGTAGAACAGAGGCCCCCTCTAGGACTAATGGGGCGGAGAATAATCCACAAGCCTTGGAAGGTCATCGCTACTGACACAACAGGACCTTTTGTCCCGAGTAAAGCCGGATACGAGTATATCCTGGTATTCGAAGACCTCTTTATCCGATGGGTAGAGTGTATTCTCATTCGGCGAGCCAATGGCAAGATCATCCGGAAAGAATTCAAAGATAAGATTGTCTTGCTATATGGAGCTCCCGAGGTCTTCCTCTCAGACAATGGGACAGAGTTTAAGAACCGACTCATGGATAAATACTTAGAGGAGATAGAAGTTCATCATTCCCATACTCCGCCTTATCATCCACAGGCAAATCCCGTAGAGATAGTGAATAGAACTCTTAAAACTGGTATTATGGCATTTATTGTAGGAAACCATAATACTTGGGATGAGAAGTTACCTGAACTCGTGTTCGCGCTAAATAATGCACCCCATAGCCCCACTAGTAAGTCGCCGGCAATGTTAAATTACGGCAGAGAGCCAATGCCTCCAGGGACTAAGAGGAGGGAAAAGAATTAGGTAGTGGAAGAGATCGCTGCTCAAGAGGAGGTGGACGCCTGGCCTGATAGAATGAAAAACCTCAGTAACATGTTGAATGACGCTGGTCATCGATCCAGAGAAGAAGAAGAGCGTCATGCTGAGGTATACGTTGCCACGCGGCGAGAACCGAAGTTCGAAGTCGATAATCGTGCGTGGAAGAAGAATCGAGTGTTATTCTCGGCCGCTCAAGGAGATATGGCAAAATTGATGCCGAAATACGTTGGCTCTTATGAAATTGTAGAGAAGAAAGGGCCAAACACAGATAAACTTATGGATCAGGAAGGAGATATAGAGGATCTGGTCCACGCCGAGCATTTAAAGCGATTTTATGCCAGAAAGGAGCCCGAGGATAACGAAGAGACAACTCCAATACTCAAAAACGAAGAAGAAGAAGACAAGACGACGCTCGACCACCGAGGGATTCTAGCGAAACGGCGATAAGCGATCCGCTGCCTGCGAGAACTCAGTCGCCAGCGGGCGCTGAGCGAAACCAGGACGAGGTTAGCGAAGCTGCTCAGGCTCGCGGGAGAGATAGGCCTAAAATGACTGCTTTAGTCGTACAAAGGCAAGCCGATCCTACTCCTGCCCCAGCTAGCCCCGTGCCTGTTGCGAGCGAGCCCCTAAGAGACCGCGCGGTCGGCCGAAAGGGTAAAAGAATCGCGTACTAACCGGCGATCCCGTTTCCGTTAGCCGCCAACTACTGGCCAGAATCAACTTAGTAAGACCGCTGCCAGACTGGGTAATGCCAAAGACTGGCTTCCCCGCCGCTCGAAGCATGTGTGTGCAGGAATCCTCCGTTGGGATCGTGAAGATACCGACAGGGGAGCCCGTAGGTCCACAGGAGGCGATCTTGCGGAGGCCAAAGCGCCCAGTCGACTTCGCAACCCCGGCAAGCAGCCCGGGTAGTGATAACGAGGAGGTCGACCCGTCTGCACAGGTAAGGGAGCCTATGCGGTCGGCGAAGCGCCTGAGTTGGGCCAGCGGGGAGAATCTCGCCCAAGCAGCCCCACAGGTAGAGGAGCCTGTGGAGGAGCCTAAGTTGCGAAAGGAATGCCTCGATTCTCCCATGACCGTCGCTTGGAGGAAACTCGAAGCCAAATTGGTAGCATCGCGGGAGCTCATCAAGAGGGCAAGAGAGCTCGAAGAGGCGGTCATGCGAGAGTGGGACGTCCACGAATTTGACGGGGCGAGAGATTATTCCAACTCCTGGCACCATCTTGTCATCGCTAGGAAGCTTGTCATCGCGAGGCGCTAGAGAAGGTCCGTCGTCTCCGCGAGACGAAGGAGATGGAAGCGACCCGGGTACAGGCCGAGTTGGAGCACACTTGAGCTTTAGAGAGAGCCGTGCGGAGTGGACATCAACCACCACCAACTCGAGCTAGTTCACCGGCTCAGACAAAGCGCCCGAATCGCACCAAGAGTCGCCAGGAGAAGTCTCCACCAAGGGTACTATCTTCCGGACGGCGTCTACCGGGAGACCCTAGGCTCTGCTACTTCTGCGGGCATCCGAACATTCGTAACCCCGCAACTTGCCCTAATGCAGCGCGCCATGACCCACTCAATCCTTTTTATTATAAACAAAAATATCAGAATAACAATAGATAGAGTGGGCCATGGTAACCATTGTACATAGTATGTAAGCTACAATAAAATGTTAGTTTTTCTAGCTGACTTGTACGTTCTTTCGTACCCTAAAATGCCTTTTCATGTACAGGCGACGACGGATTAGGTTGCAGAGTCACACATTAGGAGATATGCGACATCCGGGTGGGGGGTGTCACGGACAGCCGTACCGACGTCGAGAGTAGCCTGTAGCCGTAACGCTTCAGGTATGCGAATGCGAGATGGCGCGGATGCAGAATTGGAACTGCATCGTCGGGATGACTAGCAGACATTCGCGGCTGGACGTCGCTACCTTGATTAGAGTTGAGGAAGTTGAGAGACACGAAAGTTCGCCGCTCCGTGATTTTTGTGAGATAGTTCGTTGCGTTTTTGAGGAAGATTTTCCCAAGCGTGTATTTGAGAAGAACCGTAAGACCGGTGAACGCGAACGTGATTTATACCGTGCAGCTTTGCAAAGTTTCATGGAAGAGCTACGGCGACAGGCTTGTATCACCTGTCGCACGTAATACGTGCCGCCGTAGGATTTTGGATGACTACTTTTGCGCTGTCATCACCCGCTCTTCACCCGCACCACCCGGCCAACCGATTTGTAAGGACTCGAGATGAATTCGTCCAATTCGAGAGTAAGGTAAGGGTGCACGCAATTCTCATGCGGAGAGAGCGAGCGTAGAGAGAGAAACGATCTGGTGCTCATCGCCGTCAACGTCAGATTTAAAGTTCAGCTTGCCACAATACATAACCGGCAAGTGCGCGCGGCGGCTGCTCTCTCTCTCTCTCTCTTATGCTCATTTACGCGTGTGTGTGTCGCATACCGAGTGCGGCGCTCTCTTCTAGTTCGCGCATCTGTGTAAGCATGCTGTAGAATACGTGCGCGCGGAGTATATTACCTCGCGCTCGTGATCTAGTTTTGCGCAAACGCGTAGTCAGCTGTGCCGAGTCAGCTAACTTCGTGTAATTCGTGCGGGTGCACCGTTTTAGCTAGGTTTTCCGTGTTTGTACAACGATACATGTTATATCCAACACTTCAATTCTATTTTTGATAAATCTTAACATCTTGACTTTTATTATTTTATCTGTCGCGTTATTATTTCGCACCACTAACATTCCCCGTTCTCCGACGCTTCCGCGGTCGTTGCACATAAGAAGAGTGCATCGTGTTCAATTGACTAGCCGGCACACGAAACCAATGACTAAAGATAAGATCACGTCACTGGTAAGAAATAAAAGCGTGAGATAACTTCTCGCGTGTTGCACGGAAAATAACCAGATTAAGTGCGCCATTGCACGACGTTGGAGCGTCCGCCACTTAATCTGGCCATTACGGTCAAGGAAAGGTGATTGAAAGACCTTGGTTTGAAACACTAAGATGCACAGGTGGACACGCTTGGTGACTAGAACCACCCCGTGACAAACTGATACCAGCATGTATATGGATGATTCTCTGTGAAATCAAGGGTTCAAAAAATAGATTTTCTTGAAACATCGTGAAAACGTTTAATTTGATACATAGGGTGTTGATGAATTTTTTCAGATTTTTTAATCTTTATGTTTTTGAGCTGTGCCATGTCAAAGTTGACAATTTTAGCATTTTTTGACGATTTTGATTCATTGATTACTCCTCAGGAAGCATTTTTCACGATAAACATAAACATTTCTTTTGTAAAATTTTCTCAGTTTTTCAATAAAAATATTTACAAAGCTGTATGCGAACACTATCATTTACATACCTCCAAACGAAACATTAAAATTCAGAATGATTAGAACCGATCCGAGGTATATCTACCGAAAAATTCATGGAGATACCTTCTTATTGTAGAAATCCCAAAATAGGCCACGATTATTTTTTAACCTAAAACATTGATTTAGTTTTTGCTTTGTTAAAAATGTCGTATGGAGGTCTGAAAAAAATATAATTAAATTCTAAAACAAATTATCAGATAAGGAGTCTATGTAACATTTGTTGAAATTTTGCTTCCTTTTCGAACTAAAAATTTATGAACTGTAAAGGGCGCATGCATAAAGGGCGAGTAGTCGCGCATACGCCGATGAGATTCGAATCTCACGCGCTTGCACTTATCACGACTACTAGCAGAGATTAGTAGAGAGATTGCCAGCGCCCCGGAAAAAAGTGAGGCAGCTAGTGCGCACGGCGCGCTGCTGTCTCTCGCGGCGAAACGCCCGAACCATACGCACGTTCGGGGAATCGGTGCTACGTCACGGACCGACCAGCGCAGTAGGGGCAACGTGTGTATGCGCCGCTGGAGGGGAAACGTGTATATGCGCCGCTGGAGGGGAACACGTGTGTATGCGCCGCTGGA
>JAYJLV010105090.1:0-11708 GCA_036873485.1 Torymus texanus | reverse complement strand
TAATTAAGGCCAGGATGGGTAGAGGGTGAGGACGGGGGTCTGAGCACAATGGGTTTCCCAGCCTGAGTGCTTTGGAAGGCACGTCCCCGGGAGGGGCCGCCGACCACCCCCACCTACTAAGACTAAGACTAAGACTAAGTTCATTGCGAGCACCAACAAAGTTTGTGCCATTATTTTAGTAGATGTTTTTACGTCTGCCACGTCTAAAAATAAAACGACTCGAGCAACTGAAAAATACTTCGGTCGACGAGTCATGTGCTAATTTAATGTATACTGCTTTTGTTAAAAAACACACAATATGCAAGTATAAGCCTTCGATGTCGTATGATATCGAGTTCAACTATAAATGGACTTGCATTGTGCACTCCGCAGGTATGAGAAGGATAGCTCGGAACCATTCGGGCTGCAGGTATATTTCCCATAGTGGGCGTAACGTCATGTGGCTTTGTCCAGAAGCAGGTCATACAGCATCTAAGTGCCTTTTTCTGCCTTTCTCACAATATTTTTCCCAATTAATGGCTAATATTATTTTCTTAAAGACGCAAGTACTGTTTGACAACCAGCATACAGTAGTCTTTTATGCTCATATTCTATTAATAACTGTGTTATTCGATGAGTAGCTGCTAAACTGATTGCGTTTTTCCTTCATATAGATTCTGTGCATTTCATAATCTGCTTTCTACTCTGAGTAGTCCAAGAGAATCTAAGAATAGATTTAACTGCTTGAGGCCACTCCCAAAAAAGATGGGGCCAAGAAATTTAGGGATCTGGATTGGGAAGAGAGAAAGAATAATCTCTTTCATCGACCAGAAAACCCGCTTGGTGGACTAAGTTCTTAGCGCGTCTGAGTCCGGCATGAAAGCCAAACGTAAGCGCCCACATCGCTCTTGGAGTCCATGGCAGTCTCCCTCAACAATGCAGAAGGAGATAATACCGACTTATTACGTCTACTGGTGACTGTGCAAAAGCCCCCGGGCTCACGCTGTGGGGACGTGCAGGAACCCTGACCCGTTAGGCCATGTTGGCTAACAAGGGACTTATGTCTATCATAAAGGCCCACGTGCCAAATGACAATACAAGGCATCCACTCCACTCCTCCGGAGGGAGTGAGAGGCAGCTTTCGAGCTGCCCTACTTACCGAGGATAATTCCTATGACAATAGCCAAAAGTTGAACGAGGGTCGTACACTGCAGTGTGTAACAACCACATGTATATATTCGCCGTGACCCATGCAGGGAGCCTGATGGCTCATGCTAGTAGAGCGTGTGGGACTTTGACACGTTGAGTCATGATACGGTGGACTCAATGGCTCGACACTTTGAACGCCTGTACGCGTGCATGCAAATGTGTGTGATTGTTCGCGACTCTTCCGTCGAATGAAGTACACTACCATGAAACAAGTAAAGCATTGCCGCTGAGCTTGTTGGTAGATGGACTTATAAACGGTTCTCTACCTCCATTGAGACACCAAGACATTTTTCGAACAGACGTTTGCTTTACACTTACTAACCAAATTTACCAACAATAGCTTCAGAGCTGTATCAGCACAAAAGACAATTTAGGTAACCAGAAACGTTTGAACGCGTTAGATTACCCATCAAAAGGCTGTCGACCAGCTGGGCTATCGAAACGCAGGATCAGTACGGTGTACACTCACTGGTACATCGGGTCGGGATAAGCCCCAAGTAGGCAAACGGAGGTTTAGCCCCGCTTACTAAACGCATACTTTTGAACGACCTACCTGCCCCCCCGGATTGGGAATGGACTCGATGTGGTAGTGGATTGCAGGCTTTGACGGGTAGCATGATTATCCGGATGCCGCTCTACAAGGGCGAAAGGGCCCCCAGGTTTTAAAGAGTTTCGACACCCTTCCTTGGGACCACTGATCGAGGTTAATCGATCTCCATATACAGTCCTTGACGTTTACGATAGAACGGCAAGGGCGGAGACCTCTCCTTTGTAGGTATAATAAGCCGTAACGGGTCTGTGTGGAGGTGGTAAGTGCTTCACGGGCAAACCTCCCTACAAAGGAAAAGAACCTAAAACGCACAAGAACATTATTGATTGAGGCCGCTATTCTTTAAAATCTAATTTTTCTTCTTTAATGCTGCTAGATCCTTTGAAAAACTCTCGCCTTTTGCCCTTTTCATAATCTGCATGGTTGCAAGCTTTAGTTCTGCTAATTTTAAGGATGTGGCTAGTTCTGTTTGTGCAATTTCATTTGCAGAGTCTTGGCTTTTTCGTTTGATTGCTTCCTTACATTTTGATATAAAGTGCATTTATGTAATTCAGCTGCACTAATACCTCTTGACATAAGATCAGCTGGATTCAAGGCAGACTTTACGTCATTTCAGTTGCTGTTTGCTAATTCTTGGATTTCTGTAACTTGATTAGCAACGAATATTTTCTACTTTTTAGATCACACTCTAATCCATGCTAAAGCCACAGCTGAGTCTGCCAAAAAACAATTATTTGTAAATTACATGCAATCATTGCCTTATATGATAGATGCGGAAGTAAAATGCCCCTAAAAATTCGATCCTCGGTAATGTTGTTGCTTTTAATGGCGAAACTCGGAACTTGGCACAAAATAATCGTGTTACTCGCGTACCTATTTTATCACATGAGCAGGCATATGTACATGCTCCATAGGCCCTTTCCGATGCGCCATAAAATCCATGAAATTCAAGATTACTGTAATTGTTTGCAAAAATATATCTAAGCACAACGATTTTATTTAATTGTGTTAATTGGCTGTACACTTCCAGCCAGTCTGTATGTAAATCTTAGGGCAGTGACTTATCCCAAACCAATTTTAAGTTCCACAAAGTTTGGAGAACAAATGTTATATTACTGCTGGGTCAACAAGGCCGAGCAGGTCGAAAATTTGTGCAATTAGAGAAAGCACAGTTCTGTTTCCAACCTTACGCGTATCAGTGCAATTAACACGGTAATTCAAAACATCGGTACGTGGATTCCAATATAACCCTAGTATTTTTTTTATCCTTTTCGCCTTGAATTGCAATAGTCTTTCTGTGTGTTTGTTCACTGTTGAGCAGAATACGTCGATCGCTTAATGCCTATATTCTCAGTTCCATGCGTGCTTCTTCAAGTATCTTCGTTAAGTCATTTTTTTAACGTGATGGCATTTTCAAATGTGTCAGTCCCAGAGAGTAAGTCATCGACGTAAAAATCATGCTTGATCACTCAATTTACAACTGGATAGCATTCCGCGCTTTTATTTTCCAACTTGCAAGTATCACGTTTCAAGAAATGGCGCAGAAGCAGTGCCGTACATGACAGTGTTAATTTCGTAAACCATTATCAGAAGCGTGCTGTCGCTGCGACACAAAATTCGTTGACATGCTCATTTGTCCTGTTTTACATTAATTTGTTTGTACATTTTTGCAATATAAGCAGGCAATACATAACGATATTTTCTAAATCTAACAAAATATCAAATAACTCGTCTTGGAGGATTGGGCCAACGTGCTGTACGTCGTTCAAAGATAATTCAAATTAAGTCTTAGTAAAAAACTACTCTAAGTTTCATCATCACGCTATCTAATTTTGTTATTGCGTGATGCGGCAAATAATAAGTGAGTGTGTGCTGGATTTTTTTTTTTTTGCAAAAATTTCGTTTATATAATCGAGGTCTTCATACTCAGTCATAAATTGTATATACTGATCTTTGAGCGCTGGATTGTTGTCCAATTTGCGCTCCATTGACAATAATCATTTTTCTGCCACCCCAAAATGCGAGAAATGAGGAACTTGGCATTATAAAAGGTCATTATATTATGTAATCGATACAAAAAATCTCAAACGATGTAGAATTCAAAAAATATATAAGAAGCATCGCAATAAAAAAATGTTTTGTGACATATTGGTCTCCAGATCAAGTAATAAATATATACAATGACATTGTTAGTAAGATCAAGAATCCATGCTCATTAGATGCTACAAGTTCTGTTATCATACCGTTAAACAAAGAAAATGATGACGAGAGAGATTTTTTTCTGAGTGTTGTAATTACACACATTGACAATAATAGGGTAGATGTCCCGGTTTGTGTGCTATGAACTAAGTTTATTTATTTGAAAATTATAATTAATTTTATATTGCGTTAAAAATGCTTTTATAATTTTTTTTATGGGCCCTAGCGGAAAAAAATTATACAGAAAACTGAAGAAAACTAAAGAAAACTGAATATAACAACAGAAAAATGTCGAAATTGAGATAAAGGCAACAGTTATTTACAGTTTTCTTCAGTTACTAACAGTTATTAACTGTTATATACAATTTTGAAATTATGAAAAAAAAGATTAGTATAGAAATTTTTCTACTTTTCTTCACTTATAAACAGTTTTAAACGTTTTTATTCAGTTATTAACAGTTATTACCAGTATTCTTCAGTTATTAACAGTTATTACCAGTATTCTTCAGTTATTAACTGTTCTGTTCAATTTCCAAATTTTTTCCTATATATTAAAACTTCTCAAATTCTTTTGAAATTTATAAACAGTTTTCTTCAGTATACTACAGTTGTCTCTAATTTTCACTAGTTTTCTTCTAAATAAAACTGTTATTTACAGTTTTCTTCTGATTTCTTCACTTTTTTAAAGCTATTTACGTTTTCAAAAATATTTTAAGTGAACATAACTGTTGATAACTGAAGAAAACTGTTTATTATAGTTTCTAACTGTTGATAACAGAAGAAAACTGCAAATAACTGTTGTCTTCAGTCTCAATTTCGACATTTATCTTCAGTTATCAACTGTTATCTTCATTTATTTTTTTCCGGTAGGGGTGTTAAGGCTTTTTTCTGAATGCTAATATTTTATTTTTAATGAAAAAATATATTTTTCAATGTATAATAATTTATTGAATAAAAGAACAATTTTTCCCTTTTAGTATGCCATTGTAAGCTTTCGTAATACTTTTCTGTGCCCTCGATTAGTGTGCTTGTCCATAATTGTGTGTCCCAATTTATGTGCTCGCACGAACAGACCTTTTTAACTACATAACCTACAAACAAGCAAATCATAGATTTGAAAATAATTAAATATAAAATGAATAGACAAAACTTGTGAGGAACCATGTTTTATTTATTGAATATAACAATTTTACTTTAAATATAAAATTACAGTATCAATTTTAAGATAATAAATACCTATTAGTAATTAACACATTAAATGTACTAGTGAGATCACTTTGTATACTACCTATCTACCTACATAGGAACTTCAACTTTCAATAATAAAAATAATAAATAAATTTCGTAAAAGAACACAAAAAATCTTCAAAATTAGTCTCGTACATGTCTTTTAGATTTTTTCGTCACTAGCTTCTTCTCTTTTATTTTTTTTTTCTTTAGCTTCTCTTCCTTATCTTTCTCTATTTTTTCTTTTTTTACTAAAGCGTTTGCAGCTCTAATGTGTTTTTTTAATTATTTATCTGATTCAATCTTTTCCTTTAGTTTCGCTTGATTTACAAAAAATGTAACGCCTTTTACAGATGATACAACTGAAGGCATTCTTGTTTTTTGTGGTCTTTTTCTTTTTAGAGACAAATCTTGATTAGGAAAGAAAATATATTGATTGAATTGAGGTAGAATTTCTGAAATATCACATTTTTCTTTGTTGACGTTTTTTATGTCTTGTAAAATATGGTAATTCTTTATTTTCAATATAAATAGATGTACTTTTATTATTCTTATTAACTTCATATTGTGGTAACTTTACAGATGCATCATTCATTTGTTCATCAATATTCACATTCCCATTATCATCAAAAGTTTATTTAAATACATTCAAATCAAATTTTCAATTACATTAGTGATATACCTTTCAAAAGGAATCCTTTTAAATTATATATAATAAATCTTATGATTAATTTCTCAAAAATTCAAATACTATTGTAAATATAATTACAATATTATTTTATCATTATCTATACAACATACATTTTATAAAATAAATATTATATGTAGAGTTATTAAATAACTATAAATTTACTTTTAAATTGTCTTCTGTCACATCCAAAACTGGTAATAGATTAGATTGAAAGTTATTATTAGATACTGAAGATGAGGAATCATGATCCATATTTTGTTCCAGAACTAAACAAACTATCAATGAAGGTGCATTAGCCTGTACGCAACCATGCTGGACTAATGTTATGAACAGATACTTTGGTAATCATAGAATTGTGTGTTCATCAGCACGATCAGAGGCCTATTTTGGAGATATCAAACCTTCCATTCTAGAAAATAGAATGCCATCAAGACTGGATAAATTTATTGTTAAACATTGTCGGAATTAGAAGCTGACATGAAAATTGTGCGTGCTGCTGTCAACAACTTCCATAAAAAGAATGAATTGATAGGGAAAAATATGAAAAAAAAGCAAATGAAAAATATTAAAGAAAACTATAATTGCCTATTTCAATCGACGAAGACCACGAAATCATCACACATAAAGAATTATTTTTTAATGATAGCATCAGCTTAGATCACCGCTATTCTAGTGTAAAGCTATTAGAAAAAAGTAATGAGATGGAAAACGAAAGAAGTACGAAGGAGAAGAATGATCCCTTTAGCTTTGATGATACACCTACAAACCCTATTGTAGAATTTACCAACAATATTCAGTTTCCATCATCACTTGTAGAAGAGTCTATGTGGCTGACACCAATTCAAATTGAGGATAATTGTAATACGCAAGTTTCTTGTTTAATTCAAACTCCAGCACGTGCAAGAGTAACCTATCTAACTCCAGCACCTGATTTTGACATTCACCTACAAAGAAGCAAAATAACAATTAAAAGGTAAAAAATTTACGTTGATTAATACATGTCCATTCGATTCAATTACTGAATTATTAAGTAATTCCTGCACTGTAGAGTCATTCAAACAGTTCTTAGAATAAACTTTTCAGTTGTATATAAAGGATGTGCCAAGTGTTTTGTATACAAACCGTGTATAGATTTTGGCATCATTTTTGCGAATTGATAATAGTTACATTGATTATGACAATAATGTTGCTTTTATGTTTAAAAAATTAATGAAAAATTATGATGCCACCAAGAAAATCATTAATTCTGACGAGTTTGCAAAAAATTGAAGAAAAGAAGTATTTAGTACCAATCCCAGACACAAATATTGTTTAGCAAAATAAATACAAAGGTCTTGATAGTGCTTCAGTGAAATATTTTGAAAGAAAACCAATATTCTGTCAGCCATGCAATAAAAGCTGCGCATACTGTGAATAGTCACTAGGTCCATATTTATATATAAATGTTGAGGATGCATATAGAACATATACATATGCAAATAAGAAGAACATTGATGCAGGAAGTTTTACAACCGAACTTAGCGATTTACAGGTACTATTAAAAATAAAAGATTGTACGTTTGTATTAAGTGGAGTAGTACAATTTATTTCTTCTCCAATCGAAGATGGTATGGAACATTATGTAGCATATTGTCGCAGTTTGAAAGCTTGCTGGATAGACAGAAATGATCTGTTAAGAAGAAGAAAATAATTAAAAAAGAACTTCCAAGTCTCAAACTTGCAGCAGTATTTAACATAAAAGGTAATATGTAAAGTGTAGGTTAATTATAGATTATGCTCTTGACATTGTCACGTACTTAAATAAAATTAAAAGACAAGAAATATATAAGGACTACTACGAACATTATTTCACAGTTCATAAAGCAATACCATTATTAAATAAATAATATATTTTATTTTTAATAACCAAACGGCTATGACAATTGTGACTCGTCAGTAGTCATTAGGTTGTTAGGTTGTTAGGTCGTTAGGTCGCTAGTGTTGTTACGTAATCAGTTCTATAGCCGCGAGAGGTCACAGCATGCATGCATACAACTTATTTATGAATTAAATGATACAACTTTTGTTTTATATTCACAATTCGGAGGATCTGCCTTGGAGCTAGAATACCTCTCATTGAAAGAAAAAAAATAATATTCCTAATTTATTTCATGTCAGTTATCTTATAATTGACGAAGTATTCCTATAGTTGTTAGATATATTATTTTAGATAAAAAGTAGAGATACAAATAAGATAATTAGAAGAATTTTAAAAAAAATTCCAGAGGACGTGGCCTGCAGCCGATACTTCTTTAAGGAAAAAAAATTTTAGAAAAATTATATTCTTAGAGATATTGGGAAGACAGTTATGTTAATACTGTTATTGTAGATACTCCGAAGAAAGGTGTAAAAAATACTAGTATGTTGTATCGACAAGGTGAATTGATCAATTATATACTTATAAATAATTATAAGTAATATATTAATATTTTCAATGTGTTAGAAGTTCATTTAAATATTTTCAAGATTATGTTGAAGTAATTCTTATTAGAAGATTCTGGAGAACTTGGATTGTAGTCGATACCTACTAATGCTAATTAAACATTATTATTCTCTTCGTACAACAGAGCTTATCAGTTTATTAATGCACAGTATATAAATTGGAGAGATTTTCAAGAATAGGTTGGTAAATGCTTTAAATTTGTACCTTATTTCTTTTAACATCAACTTTTATCCTACTTTTTCACCATTGTGAAAATTAAAATTGACGATTATGAAACGAATGACAGCATTTACTCAGCGCACTCTGTCGTGTTGAGGAGATGCTGCTCACAATAATCATTTTTACTGCTATTCGGCGATAGCGCGAGGCAGTTTTCAACTTCCAAAAATTTTTGCAGTTTGTCATAGAATACATTATTGCTGATACATCGACAAATAACTTCTGTTTTTTTTTAGGGAAATATACCATTGTTCCTGTTACAATCCATCCTCAAAGCGTTTTTTGAAAAACTGGTTGATTTGGTGCCAGTTTTATGCGTCCGACGGTTAAAAGTTCATAAAATAATTTGGTTCCAATAATCAACAGGTCGTGGACGGTCAAATTGTGTATCTGCTAATTCGATATTATTTAAAATATTTACCTGTGCTTCTTGAATACATAGGAGATTATTACTGATTTTGTTCAATATTAAACATGTTATCGTAGTCGAGAAGTTATAAAGTCTCGATTTTATTGTCGCTGTTGTTTGCTAAGTAACATTCGATTTCGCTTGTTCAATACCAGATAGCACTGTCATTGATTTTTCTTTCTTTAATCATAAACAATTGCAAAACTCTGTTGTCATAATGTGTGACTAAGAGCACGAATCCAAGAGCGCTCGAGATTTTTTACCTCGTTTGTCGTAAATATAAATATTAGCGGTGACTAATAATACATAGTTACTAACTTTCTTTGTTGCATAAATAGATAATGAACTGTGTATATTATGAGATGTATGCTGTGCCTCTTGTTGTGAAGGATATTCAAATATTATGGCTGTAAAATTTTTCATTTTGAGGTGCTATTGGTATGTACTTGTTTTCTGTGCCTTTGTGTTTAATACTATTTTTACTATCTGAATTACTACTGAGTGGACCCTTAAAATGACCTCAGCTTTCGTTTATTTTGCATCCTCAAAAAGGAAGCTTTGTAACGGTCAAAAAATGCTTAAAATGTTAAAGGCAAAATATGTTGAAAATTTTAAATTTTGAGAATTTTTTTTTTGGTGTCTGTGTATGTAAACTTTCTATATCTCGAAAACCAAACCATCGATCTTCGTCGGTCAAAGTTTATTTTGTTTGTCTCGCGAAAAAAACTCGGCACCATCATTGATTTCATAATTGATAGATTTTCTTTTTTTTATAACCAAAAAACGATTTCGAATGTTTGTTTTCTTTTTATTTTTAGGTTATCATTCGTATTTCATTTGTTATTGAGAAAAATGTTGTAAAATTCATGAATTAATTTCTTAGAAACTACATTGTCAATCGACTTGAAATTTAACCACTTATTAAATTCATTTAATATAAAATTGGATTAAATTTTCAAGAGATTATTTTCTTTTTTGTTTTCGATAAAAAAAATATTTTAGAAAAAAGTATGGTTTTCGTTGTCGCGCGATAATAGGGGTTAATATTATCCAATCGATTTAAAATTTGGCACATATGTAGCTTTTTATATATTCAGATCGAGTTCGGTGGCCAGAAAAACGAATGAAGATATTCGAGATTAAATATTGTTTTTAAATATTTTTGAATACCTGTTTCTTAAAGAATATTTTATCAATCGACTTGAAATTTAAACCACTTAAGTGTATCGATGAAGCAAATAAATAAATAAATTTAATAATTAGGCCATACTATGCTGTTCTTGCTAACTATCTCCCTTTTGTTTGCCGACAGACCAGTGAAATGAAACTTCTACTGATGCAATTAGTGGAATAAAAATTTTACGAATAAAAACATAAAATTCATTTATTTTTCAGTAAAAATCACTTATTAACCTGTCAAAATGTCACTGAGGAAATTTCAATGTAGAAATTTGACAGATTGACGAAATTCGTGTTGATGCATTTGCATGTCTTCTGTATACCTACATTACTTTTAGAACCTCCTTTTCAAAATATATACTAAAATAATCTTAAATTAGTTTTTGCGATTTTCTAGATTGTTCGCGCCATTGTAAGATTTAAATGAGCTACTAAAATTATCATAATAAACCAAAATACTTCTAATTTTTACTCAAATATCATCTAGCGGTTAAAAGAGAGTGGGATATAGCCTTGAAAAATAAAATTTCAAAGGGTGTAGGGTAGATGTCCGTATTAGTGTGGGTTTAAGAAACTTTTCAATTACACTAATACACTTTTGAGTGTGCCTGTACACGTTTGTGTACCCCGATTAGTGTGCCTTGATATTATTATTGCAAAATAAATTATTCTCTAATCTTTAACACATTTAAAATTAATAGTTAACCCTTTTTTACATTACAGATATATTATTATCCACAATAAAAAGACATTTCCATTTTGATTTTTTTATACGTGACATTTATTTTAAATAAATATAACATTAGAAACATAAATTACAGTAATCAGTTCTTATAAATTTAAATAAGTAGATAAATAAATTATTATAAAGTTTGCTTATCAATACATAAAATACGAACAATTTAAACCCAATCGGATTAAAATCCATTACTTCCATGGACCTGTAGGTTACGCCAAAGCCTAAATTTTGAAATGTCCATACATTGGGACAAAGTAGGTCTAGAACTTCCATTTTTGGTTTATTGTATTATAAATGTAACATACTTTTAGTAAAAAAGTACAAATTTCTCTTTTACAGATCATTTTGATGGGAGGGATTTATAGGTGTCACCCCCCTTAAAAACTCAAATTTTAACTTTTCCACAAATTTTTTATTTCATATTATTTTCTTTTTATGAATTTTTTATAAAATATTGTAAACATAGACACTTGAAACATTTGTTAAAAATTAAAAAAAAAATTTTTACGAAAAATTTTTGCAACGAATGTACAATTTTTCATAAAGCTTTTTACCACCCACCACTCCTTCACTTACTCACGCATTTCTTCCCACATCTGCTAAGCTGCCACAATACGATAAGTTCCGACGCTCACCTCTCTACCCCACCTCGAATCTGCTAGAACCTTTCCTCAAAACATGCGCCATCTCCGCTACTCGTGGCCAAAACATTCCCCCCAATTCTTAGAAGTAAGACAAGAATATTTTATGAAATTTCATCATTTTCAGCAATCGTTTCTTTTTGCTTATCTTACAGAGTCGATAATCTTTTGATTTAACTGCGTA